>PNEQ01087402.1:0-17330 GCA_003012365.1 Medauroidea extradentata | reverse complement strand
CAGTTGAGTGTTTCACACATTATTACAGTCACTGCCCCGTGCACACTACACCAACCTTATACTTCTGTGTTCAGTTGAGTGTTTCACGTATTATTACAGACATTGGGCCATGCACACAACATCAACCTTAAACTTCTGTGTTCAGTTGAGTGTTTCACATATTATTACAGTCACTGCCCCGTGCACACTACACCAACCTTATACTTCTGTGTTCAGTTGAGTGTTTCACGTATTATTACAGACATTGGGCCGTACACACAGCACAAACCTTAATCTTCTTGGTCCAGTTGAGTGTTTCACGCATTAATACAGGCACTGGGCCATGCACACAACACCAACCTTAAACTTTTTTTGTCCATTTGAGTGTTTCACGTATTATTACAGACACTGGGCCGTGCACTTAACAGCAACCTTAACCTTCTTTGTCCAGTTGAGTGTTTCACGTATTATTACAGGCACTGGGCCATGCACACAACACCAACCTTAACCTTCTTTGTCCAGTTGAGTGTTTTACGTATTATTACAGACACTGCGCCGTGCACACAACACCAACCTTAACCTTATTTGTCTAGTTGAGTGTTTCACGTATTATTACAGACACTGGGCCATGCACACAACACCAACCTTAACATTCTGTGTCCAGTTGAGTTATTCATGTAATATAAGCGACACTGGGCCGTGCACACAACACCAACCTTAACCTTCTTTGTCCTGTTGAGTGTTTCACGCATTATTACAGACACTGTGTCGTGCACACATCACCAAACTTAACCTTTTTTTGTCCAGTTGAGTTTTTCATGCATGGTGTCTGCTCGTCGCCTAGAGGGACTCTGTTAGGTACCGTTAGGTGTCCTTGTGAAGGGAGCTCTTACACTCCTGCAGTGCCGAGGACTGCTAACTGAAACTATCTTTATGCAGCATCTTTATCTCTAACACTGGGTTAGTGAGGGTGTTCTGGATGTGTCTCGAGACGACTCGATCCAGTCGTAGCTTTTGGGAGGGCAGTGGTCATGTGACATCCAAGCCGGTTCATGGAAGTCGGCTAGGCGGCAACGTTACGACAGACGACTAGGAATTATTAAAGGGGACGCTCAGTGTTCAATGATTTGCGACGGCGACTCCGCAAGATTATTTCAGTGGTACGCTGAAGAGAGGGGGAGAGAGAAATAGATAAAAAAGAGAGTGATAAGAGGGAAAGAGGATGGTTACAACCGTGCGTAGGACCGATGAGAAGCTTAGACTGGGGATAATGTGAGAGGGTTTTTGGTTTAATTAGAAGTATGGGGAACGATATATTTAACGTTTAGCGAATGCTGTAGTTCGGAACCTGCTTTTCTTGTTAATGGCGGATTAATTAAGAAGTTTATTAGCTTAGAGACAGTAGGCACTAACATTTTATTTATATAATATTGAGTGAAATATCTGTGAATTGAATGAAAAATAAGTTTAGCCTAGTATGTTGGACTGTGAAGACTTCTATATCTGCCCTGTTACTTAATTAGATAATTGAATTAAGGTTTCTTTAATTAAATAATATACAAATCAAAATGGCAATGCTTAATTTGGAATATTGTAACGCTTTGTTCAAAAATGGGATTAAAAATGTTATCATTTAATTTTTGTGTGTATCACTAGATTTTCATTACTAAGCCCATATATTGCTGCATAATTGTTTACTTATTAAAAAAATAACATATAATGGATATTTGTACATTCGGAGTGTTTCAGCGGATTCTGCAGTAAATGAAAACTTAGAAAATAGCTGTCAGTAAATTGTTTCATTCATTTATATTGAGAGATGTCAGGGGTTGTATTTTTAAATAGGGTTTTTTTTCTATCCCTTAAGATAATTTATGACATTGCGCGTTTAAATTGAAGTTGAAACTTTCTAACTAGACATATTTCACCCGCTAGATTGGGTCTTATGTACAAAAATCCATCTGAAACAGAAGTAGCAACAAAAATTAAATAAATCAAATATCGTGGCGAATAATCTTCTTTAATGCCAGCTTAAATAAATGGTCACGAAATACTATATTTCACGACATAGAATCTACTACCCTTTACGTAGTATGTAATGTAACCGATTGTTTTTTTTACTTTTAACATAATACTGAGAGCTACTGGCGTTGTGATGTTGCCGTGGATTATCAGGGGAAGATTATTTTCTGTGCCCAGGAGAAATCGCGATCGAAGGTTTCAAGTTATTCGGTTTAAACTAATCGGTTTTCCCTTACCTTTAAATGCATGATTGTAATGGTTCTCTCCTAAAATGCTTGATTTTTTGTACCGATATAGTTTTTTCTTCACAGATGTAATATTTGAAGTGCTTCATCATGCCCTCACGCTGTGTTCCAGAAATTAACGAGAGAATATTTACAGTTGGTCCACAAGAAGTGAAGTCCCATTTCAGCGGGAAATAAAATTATTTCGTCGAGGGGTTTCAGCCCAAGGAATAGAAACGTTCCGAGGAGACCAAAACCATTGAGCATTATCTCCGACGACACAACTAAAGTACGAAGTTTCCTGAACCTGTACGCACATTACTACCGTTTAGTGTCATGGGTTTGCTGCCATCGTTCAACCACTGAAAGAATAAACTGAGACAAAATAAATATCCCATAAGTCCTCTGAGCGCGAAGCTAATTTTGAAACAATTAAATAGAAATTGAAGCCTCTCTCAGTCCTCGGCTTAGCAGTTCACGAATTACTGAGTGTACCAAATTCAATGTAGAAGAAGAGGCCATAATTGAGTGTTCTAATGAGGTACATAAATCAGCATTATTTGATTACCTTAGCAGCACCTTAGAATAAATAGTGGCAAAATAAAGGCCCAATATGACCAGTGGTATTGATCACTATAGTTCAAGAAATACAGCTGGTGTGGTGGTGCCACCTATAAAAGTGAAAACGATATTGCCTGAAGCCTAAGATGGCCGCATGCCCAGGCCGCCGAACGATGTGGAGAACGTCGGCCGTTACAAGATTATTTAAAATCTGCTTAGCGTGGATAAGTAACGTCTGTCCAAGAGTAACAGTCAAAGAACGTTAAACACGTGTTTACCCAGTTCTGATTCTCTATGCGTCTCTAAAGCTCATTCTTACACAGCCGATAAAACGGTTAAAATGTGAATTTTTTTGTGGTCCATCTTAGGTACAAAAATCTTAGCGCAGAATCTATTTACTTGTATAGGCGTGTACAATATGCGTTTATATTTAATTTTACGTAATAAAATGTCACGGTCACCACTGAATGTCTCGTATCAGCTAAATGTCGGCGAGAAGACTGCACGCCATTTCAGCGCCTGCGCGTAGAGGCTAGGGGAAGGCGTGATGCGCGTACTGTCTCGTCCTTATCGCTTTCGCACTTCTAGGCCTTGAACGCGCAGGCAGTCTCATTAAGAGTTAGTGGACCTGACGTGTGAGACGTGATGTAGAGCGGTACGGAATCTATTTTTTCTTGTATAACTATTACAAATGTTTCCTATGTGTTTATCTACGAAAGGGAGACACACTTCTAACTGTGTTCCAAGATTTTAATAATACTGTCTACTAATTGAAACACGGTTACCATGCTCCTCAAAAGTGCTAAAAATGACGTTTTCACTTTGCTGTAGCTGAGAAAATGTCAAACGTCAATCGTAAAACAAAGTCATAGAAACTTGCTTTAAACTGTAACATATACTTTCCACGCGTAAAATAACAGGTTAATCGCTTGAAGTTGCGTTAAAAAGAAACATTCTACGCGCTAGTTAATACTAGAGGCGATGAGATCTTTGACGGACGTGTTGTATTCAATTTATCGCTTTCCCCGTTTCCGTACCTCATACGCGAAAAATAGAAAGTTTCCACAAACTCTTATGGCACTATCTTAAAACGATCAACGATGCAGCGATTATGTTCTGACGCAGTGATTCTTGAATTAAACACAATTTGTTTACGTGTATCACCTTGCTGTCTGTAATAGCCACGATGGTGGCCAGAGCTGCGAGACGGGTCTAACGCGAGAATGTTGCATAGATATTACGCTGAAATGCGCCCGTTGTGACTGTTACCATTTTTCTGCATACCCATACCTTTCAGCTGTTAACTTATCTCTCCCGCGCGGCGAATTTTTGTGACTAGCCAGTGCCGTAATATGTCGTCCGGGATATGGGGCGCTAAAGACTTACACTTCTATAAAAATCACTACTCGCTACCGCATTTAATTTTATGCGAACAGTAGTTACCTTATTCGTAGGGCTAGGAAAAATTCGTGAGTTCAATGACCTGCATGCTAGAATTCAGTATCCTATGCATACTCAAGCCCCGTCTATTCGTTCATTGTCTGCTGTCTGAAAGAGTAGCAGGTAATGGACAAATGGTAGGGCTTCGATATACACAGGATAATGGATACTAGCGTGTTGGTCGTTGAACTCGCGAAATATTCCTAGCCCTACTTATTCGTAGTAAGGTTGGCAGCGAAAAGCAGAATGTAGTTACGTGTATTTTCCTATTTAAGTGTATTAATACCAAATATCAAATCAACTTAATTCGACATATTTTAATTTTATATAATTACTAAGGACTGCTGATTTTCGTGGAAAGAGTTTTGCCCCACTTTGTTTCAGTGCCATATGTACACACCTGCAGTTCTGCTTCGTGGTTACTGGCAGCGTGCCTTTATGAGCAGACTATTCTCATTTCACCGAGCCAATCACAGTAAGGTTACTGCATCACCACAGTCTATGATATGCAGGTAGAATCCCACTTCTCGTGAGAGTTAAAACGACCAATCACTGACCGTAAAGCAGAACTGCAGGTGTGCAAGTATGGCTCTGAAACATAGTGGGTCAAAACTCTTTTCGTGAAAATCAGTAGCGCCTAATAATTCCAAAATTTTTCTATCACAGTATATAGGTTGCTACTGACTGCACAATTTATCTTACACGCGCAAACATAAAGTGACGTGTCCAGAGAGGTCAGGTATTTCCCTTCGGTAGTAGTTACGTGCGGAAAGATACGAATTGGCTGAAAATAGAACTTTACCAGGGCTTCTTGAGTGCTCACTTTATTCCGAACCGCCTATACTAAGTTCGCTTACAGTATGCTTGGCGCTATGAACCTGTTACGGATACAAGGAATATCGGATGTATTTGTTAAGAATGATTACAATGGGTTCGGGGATGCTATAAATAGAGCCGACGTTGGATGAGTGTGACGTAATTGTCTGGCTTTTAAGTCGGTGTTCGGAAAGCAGCGAGGCTACGGAAACGATTATAAGAAGAGAAACAATGCTCAACTAGAGGCCTCGAAAACATACTTTCCACCACTTATTTTAATTCTTTGCGTGGATATCTGCGGCTTTGTCTCGAGGTTATTGGCAGCGTGTCGTCCTACGACTTTTTTTTTCCAAGGCAGTCCCAGTTTTGAAAATTTTCCTTGACTTGTGTCAGTTCTAGGACTCAAACGCACGAATACTTATTTCATAACTTTCCAGGCCTGGGAATTGAATCAAGTACCCCTCGCACCGAAGTTGGCCGCTCAACCAACTGAGCTACATGTGGTCGGCACCACTGCTGTACTACTCTCGGTGTGTTCCAGTCAGAAAAAGGTTGCTGCGCCACTTCACGTCTGTGATTGGTGAGAAAAACCCCAAATTACTGCAAGTTAAAAACATCCAATCGCTGGAGCCCGGAAATATTCGCGGGTTCGCTGACCTGTAATATAGCTTCCAAGAATAATTGTGTAACCGTGCAGACAGCAGCTGTTTATTAGCTGCTAGCTGACAAAGTGAAATGATCATGTATTCAGAGACAGCTTTAATATTGCCTCAGATACTTCCAGGAAATATCGAGTAAGTCAACGGCCATATTGTGAACGTGATACAAACCTGTAGTTGCTGGAACTCTAGCTTGCGCCTAAAAGAAAACGCGAATTTTTCCGGTCTCTACCTATCACTGACCACGAAGAAGAATCGCAGGTATGCAATCAAGTTATTGAAACAAGCTGGTGCAAAAAAAAAAAACTCTCGTGAAAACTACCGGACCTTACACTGAGAAAAATGGCTTCTTCCGACAAACAAATAAATAAGGTTGATATTAATTTAGTTACTACAAATAAATTACTGTTAAACTAGCAATAATAACGTTTAACTAACTATTTGAATTTATTTGTTTCAACAGTGCAATTTAGTTACTATAATTTATTTAAAACAAACATTAGTTTGGTTGGTTAAACTAAATTTTTCGTTAGATGTTATACTTATCAATACGTGTATTTGATTTTACCCAAAAGAGTTATTCTTGTTAAAAATTCGAACTCTAGTTTGCTAATACCATTTTATTTGTTTACTTTTACTATCATATTTACTTGAACCAACCTTATTATTGGCTTACTATACAGCTTCGCTAAATTTAACCATGGCAGATATAAAAAAAAAACGAAACTATTTGGTTGGAAGCGACGAAATATGTCAATTCAGGAAGTCGTTCCAGTAATGGTAGTTATTTGGCATGCACATGTTCGCGTTTACACACACGGTGGTTTAGAAAAAATTCTCTTTTTTTAAGTACAGGTAGACTATATAATAAAATTTAAGTATTAATTGAGTGTTCTATCATATAGTTAAGTTAGGTTAAATGACTGGAGAAAATTACAACGGTTAAAAATATTTTGCCGAGTACATTCGAGTCTAATTCTAGTTTCCATTTCATGCAACCCACATATTTCGCATATTCTGTGTACAATTTTGTAAAGACTACGGAGAAGAAAACAGCGAGAGTTTGCCAGATTATCAGAATCACGTTTTCTCGGAATTTTATGTCTCAAGTGTGTGAACGTAAAAATTCATTCAATAATTTGTAAGTCGTGACGATCTAGTGGGAACGTGCGTGGTAGACAAGCAGAAGATGGTGGGTTCAAATCCATTCGCATATCTACTTCTTCTTTTTTTCATATTTACACGTAAACATTATTTTTATAAACGTGGCTGTGCAAGTAACCTTATTTTCGTGACCAGATCATGAAATATAATTTAAATGTCACATAATTTAATGGCTTCTCGAAAAAAATTAAGTACGTTTGCTTTAACAATATCTGTATTGTGTCACCCACCACGTCATTTGGTTAAAACAACAGAAATATTTCAAACTAATACTATGGATGTGACAAACCATACATTTGTTTGCGCGTTTTGAAATATACCATTTGGTTGTTTCAAACCAATTATCTTACATTTCTCAGCGTATGCATTGCACCTCAACGTGCCTGAGCATGTTGGACTCTTACGATCCATTGGGTACGTTAGTATTGTAATCACTACTAGAGGGTGCATCGTCCATTTAACACATTTAGTTAGCAACCATTTGTGAGCATACTAAGTTATTCTTATATGGATAAGTGAAATAAATACACGGTGTCATTGAACCAATAAATGACATTTGTATCGTTACAGTTAGTTAAATATGTTTAGCATTTTTACCATTATGAGCAATGCTCTCACAAAATGGTTTAGGCAAGTAGCGAGAGCGTTAAAAAGCTTCTCATTATATCGAAAAATTATTCTAAAATGATTGTTCAATTAAGGGCACTGCCTGCCTCATAGCTATGACGGCAGCAAGACAAAGTTTTTTTTTAAGTTAAATTAGATTTGAGGCCGGGGAGGGGGGGGGGAATGGCTCAATCACCTTTTGTGATATCGTTTACGGACGAAACCATTTTCTGCATAGTAATAATGGAAAATATTGCTAAATAAATGAAATTGCAAAAAAATTTGTGAATCGCTGTTTTCGAGCGTTTTCAGTACGTAAAAATGCTTATTTGCCCACAGTTTTAATGGGTATTTAAAAAAATTTCTATAATATTCTTTATCAATGTGAGCGGCACCAACACAAGTAAAAAAGTCCTTAGTGGCATATATGTAGCCTCAACACGTACTGAGCCACAGCGAATATAATTTTCTGTAAAAACCCTATGCCTGTTCCTGCTGTGGCCCCGAGGTAGGCAGTAACCTTAAATTAAAGCACGTATTGTAACGAAGGCAATACGTTAATTAGATACAACACTTCAAACGCTTAGTAGTTCAATAAATAAGAAGATATATGCAAAAATTCGTGTTATTTTCTGACATCTGACTAGACTCCAAGTGACTATAGGTTCGTTCCAAGTCTCCCGCTGGCCGATATTGTCGTGACATGCCGCGGAGAATGCTTACACGGTAGAGGTCAATCTCTGTAAAGACGTAACACACGTAAATTACAATATAATAAAGTTCGTGGCTAATTAAATCGCAGATTATGCTTTGTTATATATAGGAAAGTGAAAATTAGTCTGCTACCAAACGATAACGCGAATTTTTTTATGCCTCTATAAATAAGCTCACCGGTCTGACTACAATAATAGTAATACTATGTGTATAGAGCCCACGATGTTTGGTGAAAAGAATTTTGCAACCGGTTTTTTCCATGCTTAACGTAAATATATGCAGCTGTGCTTCATGGTTATTGGCAGAGTGTTATTGCACAGACGCGGCTCATTTGACTGTGCCAACAGGAACAAGGTTACTGCGACACCACACGTCTGTGATTTGTGGGTAGAACCCTAGACGATGAGAGTTAAAAACAGCCAATCACTGACCATGAAGCCTGAATATGAGCACAAAAGTCATTAAAACAAATAACTGCAGAATTATTTTCACCAAAAGTCACTGTCTCTGTATATAAAGTATGTTTTCTTAAAAAAAAACCTTCATTATTCGATGAAAAGTATTTTCTATTGGATATTAAGAATCTTATTTGCTTGCAACAGTATTCGCACACAGGAATAACACTGTGTTTACAGCCAGGGCAATGTCGCCATAACCCCGACAGCTTGACAGGTTGTAAAGCAAAACATGCTGTTTGTGATTAGTGATATTTCTCTTGAAATGTGTGAAAGTGACAGGAAAATTTCGAGAGTTCAGTGACTTTCAGACGTAGGTTACTTTTGTTCTATTTATTTTAAGTCTCATTTACATGTTAATTAGCTACTGAGACTAAAATTTTCACCATGGTGCAAATATCAGTGGATTAGGTCGTTGTTATCTTCAGGTTTGAAATGGCTCAGAGTTATAAAAGTCGTGTTTAACTGAAAAATTGGCTAGTTCACTGAATTGTAGGCTAGCTCCAAGATTACTTGCGCGCTAAAGCAGCGACACCATACGATTTGGCCAAGTTATTTCTTTATTATTAATAGGTAGGGCCACGATTTTGTCGCGAGAAGATTTTTGCCCCACTTTGTTTCAGTGTCTCACGTGCACATCGGCAGCTATGTTTTATGGTTATTGGCAGCGTTTCTTTGTTCAGACACGTCCCTCATTTGACTGCACCAATCAGAATAAGATTATTGTGACTCCTTAGTCTGTAATTTGCCAAGGCAAGTGAGAGTAACATTATCCAATTACGGGCGATGTAGCAGACCTGTAGACGTGCAGATGACGCATTGAAACAAAATGTTGCAAAAAGCTTTTCACCATAAATCGTGGGCTATTAATAGGGACCCCTGATTTTTGAGAAAATTATTTTGACCCACTTTGTTTTAGTGACTTACGTGGACATCTGCAGCTCTACTTCATAACCTGTGATTGTACGTCTTAGCTCTGACGTGTCTTGGGGTTTCACTGGCAAATCACAGACTTGCGAAGTTGTAGTAGCGTTATTATGATTGGCGGAAGTTCAAATGAGAGACATCACTTCACAAATACACGTTGCCAACAACCATGAAGTAGAAATGCTGCTTTGCACGTAAGTCACTGAAACAAAGTGGGGCAAAATTATTTTCGCAAAAATCAAAGTTCCTTAATTATTAACTCAGAGTCTACCAAGAAGTGTCAAATCAATAGAATACCAGCTGTAAAAGTTAAGTAGCTTAGAGTTGTTTAAATTATAGGTTGAGCCTAAAATAAAACTCACATTACTTATGTCCTTAGTAAACCTACCAAACACGTACATGAGTTTAAATATTTGCTTGTCCTAATGTGAGTTAGCTAAATTGGTTGGTTTTTATTAGTTCCATGAAAATGGTAGTTGCATAAAAGTGAAAAGTATTAAATCCGTCTTAAATAAAAATTAGCTTTGCGATTATAGGCTGTAAGAATACCTAGGCATGGCATAATCCCCATGTGTAAGACCTAATTTGCATGTGTTTGTTTACTTCTTTTTACTGGCGAATAATTACCAGCCATGTTTAAGAGCAGTACTGAAATAATGGCTACTCTCATGCGGTTTAACTTTAGATACAACCTGATTTAATTGAGTCTGACCAAGGCACATCTCGGGATCGGTTCAAATGAACTGCAAATTTTACCAAATGTAAACGACGAATCATAAATGTTACGTGTTCGTTTGGGATGGACACTATTTTATAAGAGCGGTTAATGTAGCATGTGTAATGTGACAGCGTTGTGGTAGTTTTTGGTTGTAGAATTTGTATTTAAGTAAACATACGTGGATTTCGTTGGTAAGCGTGTGTACATATATATATATATATATATATATATATATATATATATGTGTGTGTGTGTGTGTGTGAATAACTTTTTATAATAAAACTTCCTGGTTGTGACTGAAACCAAAAACGTCAACAACTGAGATTCATTTTGACCCGCATATCGACACCACCGCAACTATTGACGAAGTTGTCACTCTCCATACTGATATCTCTGAGTGAAGACATTCTGGTAAGCACTTAATGGCATGGTTTTCAAAGCTGGTGAATCGTTATATGAGGTAATTATAGAGTAGAGCTGGATTTAAGAGGTGGCGGAAACGGTATATCACCGAGGATACCTCCGACCGACATCACCTGGCATGATTCCCACTTGTGAACCCATATTACCTTGGTGGGAAAAAGAGTTCCTTTTCCGCTGCGCCAAACGTGGCTTTAGCAACATAGGGATTTTTCAGTGAAATGAATCTTATTTCATCAGAAGTGCCGCGTCGGTCGAGGGGTCAGACCTCTCGCCTCCCACCAAGGCGATCCGTGTTCGATTCCCGGCGGGGTCGGTCACCGGACTTTCGCATGTGGGAAAGCGTGCCGGACGATGCCGTTGGTCAGCGGGTTTTCTCGGCGATCTCTCGTTTCCCCCGCCCCTTCATTCCGGGGCTGTTCCATAAGCACCTGTCATCCTTCAGCAGCGTGAAGACCTCGATGTTAAGCGCTGTCCAAAATATCTCACTGACACACTCACTCACTTATTTCATCAGTAGGGACAGGAAAAATTCTAGGGCCTATACTGATCTGTAAACTAATCTCCAATAATATTTACCGTAGGTACCTATTAAGGCAGACGACAGCTGTTCTATGGCTTCTCGCTTCTCGTGGCGCCACTGGATCTTAGAACTAATGCAGGCTCTGACATGCGGGCCCTATGCATCTCGACTCCTCAGAGTTGAGAAAGGGGTATCTGCCTTGATGGATTCTCCGACAGATGGCAACAAGGAGAAACCACTAGGCGGGGCGTTAGACTACCTAGCGCTCAGACTGTTGGGGCCTAAAAGCCCAGATCTCCAAGTGGGAGATCAAGGGTAATGGAAATGGACGAACTTGATGCGATATGGGGAAACAGGTCACACGCCCGAGCCGTGCGATTGTAAGGGGGGTCCCCCCAGTGGGTTCCCCGTCGAGAGGTGTACCCTGTGTGATCTTTAGACGGTCAGGCTAGAAACCCACAAATGCCATGGAAATTATGTAGTACTGCGGGCGACCAGGTCAGCCCCACGGTAAGGTTATCTGCCGTGACTGGTCTGGGTTGGATTCGTAGTGGTAGTGGTTGCCTATATGCCGGGCAGGCCTAGAGAGGACCCTTCCTCTGCGAAAAACCGACGAGTTGGCTGCGAAAGTGTCCGGGAGCAGGCCTGGTAAGTCTGTTAGGGGTAAGATGTGCCCCGACTCAAACCAAGAGGTGACTGAGCTGAGGATAGGTAAGTGGGTGAGAACCAGTGATGGGTGGCCATTGGCTCTCTCGCTAGCTTCTTTCTTCCTTTGGAAGGTGGTACGGAGGTGCAGTTCAGTGTTCCGTTATAGGGTTCGGGCGGTTCCAACTGACTGTTAGCTAAAGTCCACTGCGTGGCAGAGCATGATCTCTCTCCTCGCCCATGGGGGCTGGGTGCCAGGATGGCCTAGGCTAAGAGGCACAGTTATCAAAGAAAGCCACAAGAAACTGTGAGAAACATTGTAAGTTTGACACAAATATATCACACGATTTGGCCTGCGTTAAGTAGCATCTTTCTTGGTGACTCAGCGTCTGCCAGGAAGTGCTAGATTCGATAAGGACCAATTGTTGAAAGTGACGCGAAGTTACAGTTATTATTATTAGAACTCGGAAAAATTCGCGAGTACACTGACCAGTATACGGCTATCCTCCAAGAATGTATGTTTTCTAAAGCAGACAGCAGCGGCTCATTAGCTGCTCGCTTCCACAGTAAAACGGGTACGTGATAAGTAAAATTTTTGCTATCGGCTCAGCGACTTCCAGAAGGTGTCAAACAAGTCAAGGGCCAATTGCGAAAGTGACACGAACGTGCAGTTGCTGGAATTCTAGTTTGTATCGGAAAGAAAACGTGAATTATTCAGGGCCCTAATTAATACAGCTCTAGCTTTGATAATTTATGTATAAAACCCGCGAAATTTATGGTGCCTACTTGTCAGACATGTTTAGTTTTCCTTCTGTAGTCGTGGGCAAACCTATTCTGTGTTCATGTGCTGGGTAGGCTTATTCTGGGTTCAAGTGCTGGGTAGGCCTATTCTGTGTTCATGTGCTGGGTAGGCCTATTCTGTGTTCATGCACTGGGTAGGCCTATTCTGTGTTCATGCACTGGGTAGGCTTATTCTGGGTTCATGTGCTGGGTAGGTCTATTCTGTGTTCATGTGCTGGGTAGGTCTATTCTGTGTTCATGCACTGGGTAGGTATATTCTGTGTTCATGTGCTGGGTAGGTCTATTCTGTGTTCATGTGCTGGGTAGGTCTATTCTGTGTTCATGCACTGGGTAGGTATATTCTGTGTTCATGTATAGGGTAGGCCTATTCTGTGTTAATATGCTGGGTAGGCATATTCTGTGTTCTTGTACTGGGTAGGCCTATTCTGTGTTCATGTGCTGGGTAGGCATATTCTGTGATCATGTGCTGGGTAGGCATATTCTGTGTTCATGTACTGGGTAGGTCTATTCGTTGTTCATGTACTGGGTAGACCTATTCTGTGTTCATGTGCTGGGTAGGCCTATTCTGTCTTCATGCACTGGGTAGGTATATTCTGTGATCATGTGCTGGGTAGGCATATTCTGTGTTCATGTACTGGGTAGGTCTATTCGTTGTTCATGTACTGGGTAGACCTATTCTGTGTTCATGTGCTGGGTAGGCCTATTCTGTGTTCCTTTGCTGATGAACTGGCTTCCATACTTTCTAACAGCTGCGGTACGTGATGAGTCTGCAGTTAGCTGGAAATAGTTAACTAACTCGTCAGGCAACAATGTCAACAGGGCACGTCAATTCTCACAGTTTCGTCGGTGGTCTGATGAACAGGCACGATCGAACTGACAGCTGGACGAGTAACAACCGTGCCTCAGAAAACTCTGTCTGACACTCCGCTAAATGTGGCTGGCTGCCTGGATAGACGGATTTTGCGCGTTCCAGACTTATAAGTGCGGAAACAGTAAGGACGATATAGCACTCGCGTCACGTGTCTCCATGGCCTCTAGGCGCTGTTCACTGATCTCGTGCGCAGTCTTGACGACATCTCGCCTTCGTGGGACTTTTAATGGCTACCCTATAATTTTATGACGAAATATTAAAATTAAAGATGAATTGTACACGTCATTGCCTTTTAAAATATACTTAGAGGTACGTAAATTTCGCAGATACATTCCAGGTCAGGTTGAAAGCCAATTATGTATACTTCATTGTCATATCTGAGATTAGCTGGCGGCTGTTACGAAACGCGTTTGACTACTGCAAGCCAGTAGTAAATAAGGAAATTACGCGAAGTAGTATCGCTTGCTATCTGCTTGTACGGTTATAAGCCAATAGATACTCGAGTGTGGCCAGTGGGTGTATAGGACTGACAAGTCTAGGCTGCTGACAGATGAATCCGCGAAATTGACGTACCTCTAAATATACTACATCAAGATACCCGTGCCTGAAAGGGCAGCAAAAATAATTAAATTTTGTAATTTTCGGCTGCTGTGAAATTTACTTTAATAAGTAGTGGCGAGCATGAAATGGGTATAAACCCGTGTAACGTACTTTGAAGGCTATTCCTAAACAGACGTAACGAATGCGCGTTGAGCAAACTCCGAATAATATTGTGGGGGCAGAAGATCTGCACATCGCTCTGTGGCCTGGACAGGTCTACAGCAATTTTCATCGTCATACTTGTACCGGATACTTTCATTATTATTTTGAGCATAAATTGTAACCAAATTTTGCTCTTATAAATTTTTTTTACTTCTCGTAGTTTTTGCGTTATGATTAGAGTCCCGGATATACCGCGGGTTCATCGACCATCAGACTGGACTGCACAGTCCTGTGTACACTATGTCCTCAGATACTTGTACATTGGCTGCTGCTCCTGTGAGTGGGCAGTTGTACATTTGACAATGTACCGCGGGAGTCCATGAGTGTTTTCACGCATGTCCGCCATTGGTTCGGAATCCTCAAGGTCACGTTTAATAAACAATTACCCGATCCAAAAAGTTTCCAACATATACATGACTTAGAAATCCAACCTCTCCTGAGTTGAATCCGCGAAATTTTCGGGACTCTAGTTATGATTCATAAACTTCAAAATTTGCACGTTACGGTTTCATGTACGCCACTAAAACCAACTGATATCCCGAACTGAAAAATTCGCAGTGAAAAACGATGTTGTAGGCTAGAAAGTCTCCTATATAAAATAAAAAAAAAAAAAAAAAAATTAAAAAAAATTGTATTTGTTTTAAAAATTACATAAATTTTTTAAATTATAATGTTAAATTTATAATTTTTTTTATTACAATAAGAGAGTTAGACGCATAATATAACTAACAGATTTTCTGCAATAACTTATGTCTTAAAGTATTGTTGGTAGACTAAATGTGGCAATGTTGAGGCATAGAAGGTATTTGTGATGAGTTTTGGAGATCATAATAGTGTTTTACGTTCATTTTATATTGGACTTGTAAACATTCTTGAAAGTTAACCTACAATTTCCTTGCAATGATTTTGCATTACAAGTAAATAAAATATTCGATTATTATTTGTATCAAACAGTTTACCAAGAATATATCCTATGTCATGTTAAAGAGACATTTTTGATAATAGAACTTGAATAAATGTTGCGGCTCGAAAATTAAAAAAAAAAAAAAAAACTTATCTAACATTCTCTTTAAATGCGGAGCGCGAGCTATCTTGTCATATATCACGAGCCTCGACGTCTGCGGGAACGTCTGTCACGACCGCTTCTAGGGCCACTGTTACACGAGCCGTCTCAAACACTATTTAAGACACGTAGTGTCGGCTGCCATGCTCGAATGAGTTCAAAACAGAACCACAGTAAATGTACACAATACACAGATAAAATGGTTTTGCAATGTCTCCCGTATACATGTTGGTTTACTGCCAAACATGCGTTTAACAGTCGAATAAACCAAATATTTGGTTATCTGGCAGATTTAGCTATCTCAGCAGCAGAGTTTGGTCCAGTTAAATATGCATTTTGTTAGAACAACAAAGTAAATATTTTACGCGTTTTATGTAGTCTATTTTTAGTTCAGTAAATAAATTGTTGGATCTTATACATATCTGCTTCTCCATACACACAAGTTTATATGGTTGACTGTACCAAATTTTTTTCTATGTGTAACTATAAAAATACTAAATTGTTACTCACAGAAAAATGTTCTATTTAAATTTGCACCAGTTTATTCTTCACTGTTATATATAATGTATCGTTGAGCTTCGTCTCATTGTTCGTTCTCGTCTGCCACAGTAAACATTCAATCATATACAAGTACTAGCTAGCCGGCTGCGGCTTTGCCCGCGTGAAATTATGTAATGTAAACAGTAACTCGGGATAAAATATGTGACGAAGGCATTTAACACCTAGAGTACTCAATAACAGTGATCTATAAATTGTCTTAGCTCAGAGTAAAGAACGCGCGCTATAAGCTCGTATGATGTCATAGTAATTCCCATCGCAAAGTCTTGCACGGGATACGAACCCGTAACCCCACCCCTCCCACACCACAAACTTTGTACAATACCCGAGTGAATACTTAAAGGCAGGCCGTAATAATACTTTCGTATGTACGGGCTACAGTCCAAAAAGGTTTTATTTATGGTGGGTTGGCAAAAAAAACCGCAACACAGACTTAACTACAAATTATTCAAGACAGGCCATGAGAGTTATTTCGCGTGTACAGGCTACAGTCCAAAGAGGTTTAACTATAAGCAAGAAATAAAAAGGAAACAAATTTTGAACTATTTAAGGTGTTATGAAAGATTATTCTTAAACACGTTTTATTTTTTATAGGCTTTCAAGGACGAATTTCCAAAAATCGTAAAATTACTTTTTAGTTATTTACTTATGTTTCATTATAAGACAAAAGCCACCTCGATATCTCTAACGGTTTAGGTGATACGACTGATTAATAAAAAAACTGTTTTATTTTTTTACCGGCTGTCAAAAACGAATTTTGAAAAATCCTGAAATACTTTTTAGGTATTTGCGTAAGCTTCATTTAAAAGAAAAAATCACTTCGATATCTCAGGTGGTTTAAGAGGATGAGAGGATTTACTGTAAACGAATTAAACGGCTTTTCACCTCCTTAATATACAAATTTCGAAAAATCCTGAAATTTGTTTCTAGACATTTGTATTTGCGACCTAACGAAGTGAATAAGACGATGATAGTCCATCGGGTTCGAGAAATATCAAAGATTTGCAAAAAATACATTTCACCCCGTTTCACCACCTTATTAGCCGAATTTCAAAATTTCCTTTCTTAGTGCGCGCCTACGCCACAAGGGGAAACTTCCCTTAAAATTTCACGTTTCTAGGTCCAGTGGTTTGGGCTGGGCATTGATGATAAATGAATGAATGAGTCAGTCAGTCAGTGAGTGGGGCACTTCCTTTTATATATATATATATATATATATATATATATATATTGTTACAAGCTTGTGGGCTAGGTACGTTTTGGGATGGAGGTCTTGATAAAATAAAGAAAATAAAGCTTACCTAGTTTATTTACAACTGTACATACAAAAATAACCTATGTCTACAATGATTTACCACAATAAATGTCAAACAGAACAAGTAACTACTATTTACACAAAAGA
>PNEQ01087401.1:0-17341 GCA_003012365.1 Medauroidea extradentata | reverse complement strand
TTATTTTCAAGTGTAATGAGGGAATATTAATGTGAAAATGAAATAAATGCGGCAATGACAAGAATTTACTGTCCTCGAGAGGCGGGGCTATTTTGAAAAGCTGGCTCCTGATTGGCCCAAGGGAACCAAAGCCTGCAGAACAAGTGGCGGGGATTTTGGGACCAAACAGGAGCAACGCGGGGGAGTTGAACGTAAGGAGAGAGGTCGGCAGGACGTGTGACGACGACGGACCGGGGTGTTACCGCCGGGCGTCACGACGCATTAGGGTGCAGTAGAGTCACGAACGACGAGAGACCTGGGGTGTTACCGCCAGGGCCGATTCGCGAGTCGCGAGAGTGACCAGTCGGGTGGGCGGAATTTAAACAGGGCCGCTGAATTCACGCCAGGAGAGGACAGTGACGACTTGTTATCCGTCAAAATCAGACTGACTGACTTTTATTTTATCTTGCAACAAGAGCACCCAGTAGCAATTAGTAAGACACGTAAAGAGCGCACCACGGAGGCGCGTCGCACATTCAACATGTTGTCACGCGGTTAGGCTACGAAAAGCATTTAAGGATCATAGTACAGGTCTATAATTTTGCCATTAACTGTTATCGTTCCTAACAAGTATTTTTTTGACAGTGAAAGTGACCGAATTGGGACTTTTGACGCTGATTTTTATGTAAGAGTAATCATTTTCACGATATTCTGAATATTATAGACCTGTAGAGCGACTCTTTCCCTTTCGTCGCGTAACATAAAATTATATGGTCACTGCTTGGTGTCCCATAGTGAAAACCGTTCGGCGGGAAGCTTGCACGCTAGTTCAGCGCTTGGCTCGTTGAGGCGACGCGGCATTTGCTGCGCACTTCTAGGTCGACCTTACTGCTCCGTCGCTTTTGAGTCTCTCACGCGCGGGTAGCGGCGCCCTTAAGACTTAAGCAGTCTAACTTAAATTTTTTTCACATCACTTGGATTTAAACAAAAGCACACACGATTGATTTGTTACTCTTACTACTTAAGTTCGGTAGTGAAACTCTTTTAAATTTGACCAATCACAGGAAAAGGAATCTGTATTCCCATGCTGTTGGTAATTCACCCGATAATCGCCATCTTGCATTAGCCTATAAAACACATTTGAGACAGGTTTTCCAAAGGAAAATAATTGTAATTTGCCACGTAATTCAAGTTCTAGACTATAAATATTAGTGGAGCTTTGTCTAACTGCCGCGCCAGTATTATTTCCTCATTTTGCTTAACGTTTTGAACCATAGTTATTGTGGATGCTCAATTTTTGCGACTGCACAGTCTACTTCTTGTTTTTTAACAGTGCGAACCTCTTAACGACGAGAGAAAACACTTCCCTGGCGAGGAGATGACGGAGTTGACCTGGTCACCTCGGGGTCTTGCCCACTTTTCTCTTACCCGACCTACTCGGCAGCTCGGACGACGGAGGCGAGGGACCCGGTGACGTCGTAACTTCTCTCTAAGTTTTAGGACGCCGTAAAGCGACGACGGCATACGTCTCAACGAGCACCGCAGCTTTGCTCTCGCCGCGCTGGGAATTCCACGTCGTGATGTGCGGTGATCCCTCCTTGGAGCAGGGAGGGGAAGGATCAGCCGGCACATTGTCACGGGTCTGTTTTTACCCCCGGCTGTGAGGGTTACAGGGCGATGGGGGATCATAAACAGCCCCGAGTGTTGAAGCGATATGTCACGGAGCTAAAGAGGAGCAAGGGCGAACACACCTCCCGACGACTAACGATTCACTCGGCGAGACGATGTCTCTCTGTATCTCCCCCTCCCTCAACCTGAGACCAGCCCTCACTCTTGTCAGCTGTCGTCGTTCGAGAGGTCTACATCTCTCGGTAATCCTCGCGTGAGATGGTTACCCGGTGGTTGATGGCTCTGGAAGGGGTGGGGAGAGGATAGAAGCTTGCCAAGGCTGCGGCGCCTTTCGTCGTCCGGCTATCCTCCAGGGTGAGATTCTGCGGGCGCCCCGCACAAACTAGCTCTGCGCCAGAGACGTCACCCGTCAACATGCTCCTTCCTCTCCTGTTGGCGCGACACACAAATACGCACTTTGGTAAAGACTGCCAGGGACGTCACACGTCAACATGCTCCTTCCTCTCCTGTTGGCGCGACACACAAACACGCACTTTGTTAAATACTGCCAAGGACGTCACACATCAACATGCTCCTTCCTCTCTTGTTGACCAGGGGCGTCCCATGTCAACTCTCCTGTTGACACATCGCAAGTTGACGCATCACAAAAACACACATTTTGTCGTTTGTGAAATGTTTCGGGCCCTAATTATGTTACTCAGCTCAGTGGTTGGTAGATGGGTTCCCATTTTGTCATGGTGTTGCGGATTCGACCTTGAAGCTTTTACTGGGTTTTACTGGACTTCAACAGTCGTTATATAGGTGTCTCCTCAGCATTAAGGGGTTTGCTGTTATAAGGAAAGTACGTTTTGTGAATTAAGAGCCGTTATTTTATAAAAGTATAAAACATATAATTATTAATTCGTATAATTGAGTTACATGAAAAGTTACCCGCGGAGGAGCTTCACTCAGTACTCTGGCCACAGCAATGTACATAGTCCAGTTAATGTGCAGATATGACTTGACGTGTCTCACCTTGTAATAACCCGGGCAGGCTGGTTGTGGTCGTGCTTACGACGGTCGAGCACGGTAGGTCAGCACCTCGGGCAGCAACATGGCGTCTTGGTGGTCACATGACAGCCCCCTGCCCGCCTTATGTACCTCTTAAATACTCGCGATGTATTACAAATATGTCCCCGTTAATCGCGTCTACTGGCGGATACGCTGGGGCGTGTTATAATGTCCTCGAGGCTGCAGACATTCCCTCGTCGCCGTGTTTAGTAACTTGCCTCAGATATTCAGCGACCTTCGACATCGCACTTTACGAATATGCTGTGGTCTCGTGCCATAACATCGGACATTTTGTACGGGTCTTAAGTTCGTTGTGGCAATGGTGATTTCTATTTTAAAAGTTGCTTGCCACTGACCGCGGAAATTCAACCGAAGCCAGGGCAGTTGGATTTGTGCATACTGGAGACATTGCGTAAACGTTATTCGGTATAATGGAGATATTTTCATCAGTGTTGTTCGGCATGATGAAGACGTTGCACCGAGGTAATTCGGCTATATCCGACAGTGATGGTGAGCCAGATCCCAGTGGGACATTGCACTAGGGGTCTTCGCCCCCTGTGGAACGCGAGTTATGTGGAGCACGCACAATGATTGGCAGAAGGAAACAGATGACTGCTGCAACATAGCCTACACGGGTCGACGAATGTTCTGAGCTGTCGGTCAGCAGGTTATGTTTACAATGGCGTTCAGCTCCCCTGCGAGAGTAGCGTCAAAAACCCGCGGTGCAGAAGGACATCCTCTCTCGTTAGAATTGAAAGTTGATTTTGAGGAATACCACCTTTCCCCGGGAGTGCTAATGAAATGTTACTTGATTCAAGATTTGCAGATTTAAAATTGTAACATTACGAATATTTGATTTGTTAGAGCGTGTTCCTGAGATCATTAAATAATATAATTAGTTTTGTTTTTATTGTGTTCTTATTAAACCTCGTCCAAATTCGTCTCTTGTTAAACTTGCAAACTAATTTTACAGTATTTTATTTTTAATTGGTTGGACTGTCCCTTTAGACATTTTTTGTTTTACTTCTTGCATTTGTAAAATTAAGTTAGTGCTCGTTTTATTTCTTCTGGAATTTAGGTAATCCTCTAGCCACAGAGGCGACCGTATGATCTAAAATTTTTATTTTTAAATAATAAATCTTTGTCCAGAAACACTTAATGTACAAGCATGGTGGACGTAGGCGCAAAATATAGGAAGGAAGCAAAAAAGGAGGACGGAAATTAAGTCAAACATTTAATACATTGAATACTGTACATTCGAGAAGTATTTATACCGATGGTTCTGAAAATGGCGGCCGCCAACTCCGATACACTAACGCGTTAACAAAAATGTTTGTGTCACGAGTTTATGACCTAATAAGCTCACATGGTGCCCATACTACACCTACCATCGAGCCATACACACACACACACACATATATATATATATATATATATATATATATATATATATATATATATATATATATATATATATATATATCGTTTATTGTAAAATTTCAAGGAGACTTTCTTCTAGCGAGTCTCACTATCAAGCGGTCAGCCAGATAATAAATCTGACCTACTCACTGAAAATATTAATCTCTACTGCTCCTAATTATCGAGGAAGAAGGTAAAGGGAGAATTAATAACAAGGATAAAACATATTCCAAAATTTGTTATTCTACATTTTGGAATATTTGTAATATTTACGACAGTCGGATCCACTAACGGCTGCCTTTATCGTGGAAAACATTATTTTGGGCACTGAGAGCGGATATTGCCAAGTCTCTCAGAACCCATACCAACACAACCTGACTAAATACAAGAACTATCATCATCATCATCTCATGTTCAGTATTTTTACTTTATTGTGGGGTTTCCGGCGACAACACAACATTCGCTCGCAATTGCGTATGCACCCTTCAAAAAATCGTCCAGACTTCACCTAAAAAATAGTATAAACGTATGTCTTAAATGTTTCGGTAAATTGTGAATTTAAAAGTGATACAATTATTCAATATTTTAGTTAGCATATATTTTGGTTTGAATTCTTTTCATCAGTATCGGGAGAGTCCATGCTCCCTCCCCTTCCTTTTCCCTCGATCCACTTTTGCTGTGGCTACAATTCCACCTCTCGAAGGCACTTCACCGTGCTGGATGGCCTAGCCGCGCATAAAATATTTAAAATCAATTGTGTAAAGTCCATATATCGACGGAGAGGGTGAATAAAGCCTGTGCATGAAATATGTATGAACTTTCCGAGTAGAATAAAAAAAAAAAAACAGAAACTGCGCGTGGAGATAGCCGAGATTCCGTGCCTATTTTTCCTCCGCGGCGTCTTTCTGCGTGATCGCCAAGAGAGATAAAGCCGAGGAAGGTCCCACAAGAACCACCAAGTTGCAGAACTGAGGATCGTACTAAGACCTTGGTTCGCAACACACAATCCGGAGTTCTGTTAGGCTTGAAGCTTAGTACAGTCCTCGTTTATGTAGTCAGATACTGGCAGCTACTGTTGCAACTCCTGCCATAGTGACTGGATCGACGACCAGGCGAGATTGCTGTCAGGTTACTGAGAAAGGATGGAACATGTCGTCAGTATTACAGCACTAAAACATACATGAACACTACAGCATCTGTCTTCTAGTATGTTAGGGTTGTCCAATGTTTTATTCATATAGACTAATCCTGCAGCATTCATACGCCTTTCAACATGGCATAATGTAGGATCTGTAAGCCCCCTATACTGAGGGTGTGGTGCGACCTATTTTTTTCATTCCTGTAAACAAAGGAACCCGGAAAAATTAGGGGGGAGGGGGATCTCAGGGATGGTTTTTTTCATTTCATTAGTAACATTGAATGTATCAACAAACTTTCTGAATGGCAATGCGTGCAATATACCATTTTCTCCTATGTCAAATATTCATCGAAAAATACGCTAACCGAAACTAAAAAGAGTACTGTCATTTTTGGGAAATGATACGACTTTTTACGCCCCCCCCTCCCCCACCCTCAAACCTCTCCTCGACTCCCAGGTATTATGGAACAATTATTATTGTTGCAACAGCCGCTTGTGTCTTACCTGCAGATATGAAGCTTTACCACGGCGAGTGTAACAGAATCTGCTATACGTGTTTATACTCTTTGGTTTTCCGCAAGTAAAACCTATGTTAAGACAAAACATATTGGCATAAAAGTATGGTTTTAAATTAGTGTTTGTATAATATACCGTATGATTCACGAGGAGTTACCGCCATGCAAAGGGCTTATTCCTTATAATTTGGGGTGGAAAATATAACATACGTTTGTGTCCCTGGTTAAATGAAAATGAAAAGTTTTGCTGCTTGCTACGTCTAGTTTACTGATGAGGTATATATTTCACCCGGGATGACACAAACAATCTGCACAATACTCAAGACTCTTGACAGTTGTGGTTTATCTCTGTTGATACTCTAATACAAACAATATGTCTGGTAAAACATCACAGTATTTACTTCTGCAGTAGTTGTGTTTCAAATGTTTCATAATACACTGAAAAATCTTGGTACATTTTTTTCCCTTTCAATTTTTTTTTCCGAACTATCTAAGGAACACTGTAAGAAAAATTTTGTAGAAAGTATTCTCTGAAAAATTATGTAGTACACTCAGTACAATTTTTTGTGACCACAATATTTTATTGGTGACAGTAAAATGGTTTTGTAGTGACCACGAAATGAATCTTGCAGTGCGTATGCCCACAACATATTTTGTGACTGCCACAAAATATTTTTTCCCGTGAATAATTCCTGTGTGTGACAGCAATTGCTCGCAAATCGTCGTGTGTATACAGGGCGTTCCTGAATAACTTTTATGGCTCTTCGTCACGCTGTAGGAGATACCAAGACTAACAAAATGATGCAGCACACTTGGGGTCGCAGAGGCTGGAGTTATCTGTAAGCTGAACTACGAATTGTGGTCTGTGAGGATCGCGATCTACTTTGAAGTTACAACAACTGGAGCAGTACGCGAAATATTTCATATTCATTACCCTATCTCAGCACGCATGCATGTGTTTTCAACTTGGCCGTTAAGTGAGTTTAGTGGTTGCAATGCTACCCTGAAAATAGGTTATTATTTCTTTCTTTCAATAAAAATACTTGTCATTTCATTCTTTAGAGACCGTTAAGAGTGATGTCCCGTAACATGAACCCCACTTTTTTATTTGTGTTTGAATAAATTAAATGGCTTTTGAACAGGATTGCAGAGATCTAGGAGCGTTTATTGAAAACTGTTACAAATATTAATGTAGGTATCAAAGCACAAACAAAATCACATTTCCGAGAAGACGAACCTTTCAAGTTAATTCACATCATCGTGCGTAAATACAATTTAGGAGCCATCCGACTTAAATAAAAACTTTTTTTTTTTGCACAACTGCTTGTATCTAATGCTCATTGCACGTCAATTTACCACAATAGGCGCGCGCATCAGCGTAGTCCCTATAACTCCTTCGCTAATGAGTGCCTCTAATCGGTTTGTGTCCAGTAGTGGCTTGGATGAAACACATGATCGTCGAATATGTAGTCAAATGGTCTGGCGCGCACAATTAGGGAGTAGTGTTCAAGCCTGCGAGCGCAACATGTGATGTAAATACCTAACTTTGAGTCTCTCTCTCTCTCTCTCTCTCTCTCTCTCTCTCTCTCTCTCTCTCTCTCTCTCTCTCTCTCTCTCTCTCGCTGTAAACCAAGCCAGTTCGCCAACAGTTGACCCCAAGAGACGCGCTAGTCACGAAGCTCTGAGGCGATGAGTGACAGAGATACAGCGCGGCTGGAAGTTCTCTCCTGGCGTTCCACACAAACTGGCGCCAAGCTTCTTTTCCGTATTATCTACACTACAACATATGCTGCATATCATTAAGAAAGTGTGTACATAAATTACTTCGTAAGCCTCATTTGCCAAGGTGGAAATTTATTACATAAATACCACGGCAGGGTCACAGAAAAATGCATGAATTTAAAAAATATATAAAAAAATACATGTAATAAAAAGTTTAAAACATAATTGTTTTACTCATTCCTTACACTAATATTCAACAAATTTTTGCGTTAATTACATGTTTGTAAACTTTTGCCACCACCATGACATTTTTAATTCAACAAATTTTTCGAAGTTAAAAAAGGACAGTTTTATGGTGGACAATTTTGCTGAAGTTATGGGTTTGAGTAATTATTTAGGACGCCGAAATTACGTACAATTAATCGCCGTGGAAGAGATTACACCTACGCAATACGTCACTTCAGATTTAAAAGTTGTAAACTAAACGTAAATTACTAAAAAAAAAAAAAAATTAACCAATTTTGAAAAAAATCGGCGAATTCCTAAGATTTGTATATGTATACCGAGAAAGAATTTATAAAATAGAGTAGTTCAGATTTATTGACGATTGATAGGGCACGGTTTTTTTTCGCGAAAAGACTTTTGCAGCACTTTGTTTCAGTATCTTACGTGCGCACCTGCATCTCTGCTTTGAGGTCAGTGATTGGATGTCGTAAAACCCAGCGTGTGGAGGTTAAACCAGCGAATCACAGACGTGATGTGTCACAGTTATCCGTGTACTGACTGCCACAGTTAAATGAATAACGACGCTGCACAA
This sequence comes from Medauroidea extradentata, assembly GCA_003012365.1. Classification (NCBI taxonomy): domain Eukaryota; kingdom Metazoa; phylum Arthropoda; class Insecta; order Phasmatodea; family Phasmatidae; genus Medauroidea; species Medauroidea extradentata. The sequence goes on along the minus strand of PNEQ01087401.1, from coordinate 9,072 downwards.
AAACACTGCCAATAATCATGAAGTTGAGCTGCAGGTGTGCACGTAAGACACTGAAACAAAGTGAGGCACAAATATTTTCGCGAAAACTACCGGCCCTAACAATTGAGCATTCTAGTCGTCCGCTCGACATCGTACCGTTCCATACCTCCACTGTAAAAAAAATTAAGGTAAATTTACTCTACATGTAATGGTAGCTAATTATATATACAAGTGAGGGGAAATTACTCAACACGTGTCAAGGAAAGTTACTCAACAGGTAATGTAATGTTTCATTACATATTGGCGCAGTCCTCTAGGACAATATGACATAACGCGCGAGCTAAACTTCCGAGTGGTTTGTGTGGCCAATACACTACCTTGTGGAAATCAGATTTCCCTATCCAGGTTTGGGAATATTACCACACATATGATGAGTAATATTACTAACTTTTTTTTACAGTGAAGTCGACTGCCTGTGTATGTGTTATGCAAATACTCGCTGCGTTGTCTGTGTTTACAGTGTTCCCTTGTGTCATTACCGCTATTTCCGTACACTTTGCTTTGTTACTGTCTATTGTTTTTATTTCGCGTGCTATTACATATCCACTATATTCTATTTCGGTATCATTTGTTTGTTATTTATTTCTTAAAAGCAGCCAGCTCTGACTTTTATTTTTGTACTTAATTTTCCCGGGCCTAGGCCTGTTTTCAGATACTTGGCAACATTCGCTCGCAATGGTGCCTGTGCAGAATAATGCTGGTATCACAGTAGCGCATCGCGAATAATGTAACTTGTCAGCTAATCAGCTTCGTGGCTTCTGTGACATCAACGCTAGAAAAATGTCGGATGCGGTGCAAATGCCCATTAGAAAGTCTTTCTATTTTATTCGCGTCGTGGACGCGACAAAGCTGAAAAACGGTAATTTAATTTTGTGTCCAAATGTTGGTGGAACGGGTGAACTCGTAGTACACTGAATTTACTCTGCGAGAGATGTTAGTTAGTTAGTGTGAGACAGTTTTATTGTATTTTGTTTGATTAAAATTGTATTATCAAAATGTTCTCTTAGACAAAGCTTAGGATATATTCTTGGTAAACTGCTTGATATAAATAATAATGAAATCTTTCATTCATTTGTCATGCAGAATCTCTGCAAGATAATTCTTGAAAGTTAACCTATAATTCTGTTGCAATGATTCTGTATGAAAAATTAATGAAAGATTACATTATTATTTACTTCAAACAGTTTACCAAGAATATATCCTATGCTTTGTCGAAGAGAAAATTATGATTATACAATTTGAAGAAATATCGTGGCTCAAAAACTGAAAAATATAATAAATTTGTCTAAACTCCCTTTTATAGGTGTTCAAGTGCGATTAAATTATAATTTTATATTTTTACTAAATATTGTTAGTTCTGTAGACGATACTTGTGAGTACATTTTACTCTTACGGAACAATTTTAGCTCTCGTAGTTTTCTCATAACGGTGCATCAAAGGCAAAATTCGCTTGTTACGCTGCAGTGCAAATTGTGAAAACCAACTGACCTACTTAAACAAAATAATTCACTGTGAAATTACATCCCATGAGCAATGCAATAAAACACTTAATAAAAGACACAACGTATTATTTTGAATTTAAAAAAGATCGCAAAAGTACAGAAAAAAGTTTCTAATTCAACAATTTTTTTAAAATACAAAAACAATTCGCGAGATTCTTTCAAATGTTTTATTACGTAGCCCGTAGTATGTTACTTCACTGTGAATTATATCACGCACGTAAGTCAATTGGTTTACACTATTAGCATGGCAGCAGAACATTGACGGAAACTGGAGTTTTGTTCTATGATGATGCAAGTACATTTAACGTGTCCTACTTGTATGTATGTTATTTCTAATGTCATTTAACAGTAAACAACCACACTTTTGAGATGACTGGTATTTTTTACAATCCATAGTCACGTAAGGCCCCCCTCCCAAAAAAAAATGCGTTCGTAAGTCCGCCACTGACGATGGTTGACACGTGGGTGTGTTGCAGGACGTGTTCCAGCTGCTGACACCTGGGGGCGGCGGCTACGGCCCGCCCCAGCACTCGGGGGCGGCTGGGGGCGGAGGTCGCACCAAGGGGCGGCCCGTCTTCGCCGAGCGAGGCAGTGTGTTCGAGTACCGGAGGTCGCAGGAGTCTGTCTAGGACCACATCCTCCCGTCTCGCTTAGTGCCTTCACACTGTGTATAGTAGTCCAGTAGTACAACTATACTAGACTTTACTAGACTTTACTTTCTTATTATTACTTACTTCAAGAGACAGCTTCAAGTCCGCAGCTAACCCGGCTCGAACACAAGTGTGTGCCATTCTTGTGTTACGAGGAAACAAATGCTAAGAGTGTAGCCGGGAAAAAGGGGGGGAAGGTGGTCGATATCGGGATATCCTGAAAACTTAGAAATTCTGAGGAAACCGTCACACACATATTTAAGAACTATCTGTTATAGTATGCCTATTAAATACATTTACTGCAATCATACCAGGCGAACAAAATAAATGATTATGTGTGTGTATATATGTAGGAATACATATATAGTACGTCACAACAAAAACATCCCCCCTCCCTCCCAGGCTAGACTGACTATGACCGTTGCAAAATTTTGCTGACACCTTCTTGAATTATGGCAACTGACTTACAAATCTCGTGTAATTATTTCAATGGGATGTTTCAGAAACCATTATAACACGGTACAATATACTTGTACAAAATGACACTAATGGCGTCAAAACAATCAAGTCTCAACAAATTATAGTTTAATTAACTTATTTTAATAACAAATTATAATGACATGCACTTGTGATTCTTTAGTGTATTTGTACTAATCAATCTCCGTGGGGGCCAAAATGAAGACCAAATAACCGAGATAAACACAAAAGAAAATTATTTACTTGTGACAAAAAAAACTTGTTTCTACAAGATAAGGAAAGTGTCTATCGAAACATGCCCACTGTCGTAATACGGACTTGAAAATTACTTAATAATAATTCCAAAATCCTAAGGGGTAAAAAACAGCAAGATGCCTTAAAATGTCCTTAAATGTGTCCGCAGGTGAATGCATTCTTACTAGAGACAATGTTTTGTGGTTTTATTCGAAGACCAAATTATTGTTTACAGTTTAAGATGACACAGTAATTGTGTGTTAATTGTGTACATAGTTCTCAGTAATTAAACATATCAACGTAAAATATTAGAACATAGAATTAAGAAAGCTATAATGGCTAATATTTCGAAAGTAAATCCTCGTGGATTTTGGTAACAATTATTGATCCCATATTATAACCTTGTTCAACTCGTGACGGAGACATCCACTCTTCATATTGAGTTTCCAATGAGAGATTTCTCATGTTGTAGAAAATTATGTGTACTAAAGCAAGACTTTTCACTGTGTGGTATGTTTTCGAGAGCTAAACCATAAAAAAACTGTGCTAAAACTGTCCTACGTATGAGGGCCTTACAGTGGCGTAAGTCAGTTAAAATAGTTTCCTCTTAAACAATTGTTTGTACTCACATACAAAATGCAGTACATTTGTGCAGTACACAAACGGAATGCAGAACCTTACACCACTGTGAACCTCAGCTCGTCGTATAAAAACTAGGGTCAACCAGGCGCTAATTGCATACAACTCTTCGCCGTCACGTGATGTGGACATAGTTGTGGTTGTAGCAGCAGTTACGTCCTATTGTGTTGTTACTGCGAGTGGCCGGAATATACAGTTTACTTTTAAGATGAGTCTACAGCAACATGTTACTATCTAAAATCAATTGTCTGCTCGAGTACGCATGTGTACGTAAATAACTGTTCTGGGAACAAACTATAGTCTGTAGACACCGATTTTTTTTTTTTACTTCAGTCCTGCCTTATGTCATTAGAGAGAAAACAGCAAATAGAGAAATTGACTAAAAATGGGATTATTTTTAGGGCATTGGCACTCAGTCACCTGAAGGCAAAGGAGTAAAAACATATCCTGGCACCTGAACTTGAATGTTTACTCTTGACCCATGCAACAATAATACACTGTTGCAGCTGTAATTAGCGTGTTGTTGGACTATAACGACCGCGATCTATCGCGGGCTGTAAGGCTGATTCTTGCCCGTCAAGCACTTGCCTCATCGCCTCTGTGCAACTGCCAATGTTGTTGTCAAGACAAGTGACTTGAAGCAGGTAACCACATTTGCCACGTAACCATGTGGGGTTTAACTTTTTATTTTTATTTTATTTTTATTTTTTATTTTTATTTTTTATTTTTTTTTTTTTTTTTTTTTTTTTTTTTTTTTTTTTTTTTTTTTTTTTTTTTTTTTTTTTTTTTTTTTTTTTTTTTTTTTTTTTTTTTTTTTTTTTTTTTTTTTTTTTTTGCGTTTCCTATGCACCAGTCTCCTTAAGAGGAGTATGTATGTGACGCATGGACGACGTTGTAGCGTGTAACGCGGTTTTTTTAAACGGAAAACAGCTTAACTTGTTCCTATTACAATTGACTACAAAAAGAAGACACTTGAAACCAAGGTCCTACAATTTTAAAAATATCAGTCGCTTGTTGGTAACAAGATTTTTGGGGTATCTCAAAATGGCTAAAAACAGTTTTTTTTAGACTGTTGCACTCCGAAAATACTACCTAAATTCGTAAAGTGCATAACGAGATGTGTACGTTGGCAATTCCTTCACTCTGTTAAAAAATTAAATTTTCGGTTCACCGATTAAAATCACATAGAAAAAGACTGCAACTGAAATCTTGCACGACAGTTTGATGCGCTTTGAATAGAGACGATATGTTTCTCGTATAGGGTTGGTACTCTCTGGCCCTTATCACCCCGCTGTTCCCACGCGTCGAAGAAGGAAATTTGAGACCGTTACACACTTACGCACATAAGGATGACAGTGGCGGCGTTGCCATGGAAATTCTGTCTTTCTCTCTCTATCTAACTACATCCTTGAGCTCGAAAGCAATATCGGCCAATTACACATCGCCACAGCAACATCGCACAAGGCTGGTTTCTTTGTAAACGGGAAAGTCTCTCGTGTAGCCCTCCCCCCGCCATTCGTAGCCCCGATGTCGACGCGAAGGCGGTAAAAACTTCTCTCCCGCTATTCGTCCATTGTGGCGCTATCGTGTGCTTGTAGGCTCGCTTATAACATACACTCGACTAACTTCCAGGCTGATTTCGTTATTGACTGCCTCACGCGCGCGTCGTCCCTGGCTGGTGCAATAAGGGAATATGTCACATCAGTAACCTACTCGGAACCTAGCAGTTACATATCATTTAAGAAGATAAAACTGCAAAGCTTGTAAACATTTCTCAATACTGAGAACATGTTTGTTACATACGTATGCAACTCATCAAGAATTTTAAGTCAATACAAAATTTATTACTTTTTCCTTTCTCAGAAGTTAAAAATTGCATTTTCTCCGTCCTTTGCATAAACTACCCTGCGGAGAAATTCGTCCAAGTTAATAACTGACAATCCCCGGCAAACATCTTGCTGTGGTCTGGTACGTAGAATAATAGTCGCAGATAGTAATACTTCCATAATAGTGGAAGAAACCGGAACTCTCAGGTTTTTGTGTCCAACATACAGCCTACGAATGTATTGTACAGGATGTGTAATGTATTTTAACACAAGCTTATTGATACATTACAGAAAAAAACTCTTTAGTACAGTCGAGTCGACCATTTGATACTTTTGTATAAGGAAGAATAAATACGTGTTTGATACAACACAGATTTTGCTTGCTTAAGCTTGAGGTAAATTTGACTCGTGTTAAGTTTCGAACAGCTTAAACTGAAATGTTGGCTGACCTGTCCTAACCTTGCAAGATGTGGAGAGCGTGTGTATGTACGCGCCACAGTGATCTAAGCTCTGAGCTAGCGTGCGAGGTTCTCGCCGAACAGTTTTTACTATGGGACACTAAGCGGTGTACATATAATTATATTGGTAGAAAGTCTGTAGGAAAGTTCGGTGCACATCGCAATCCTAGTTTCACGTATATCCGGTTAGTTCATTTTGAAGAAAATGAAAAGACCGTTTTTAGCCATGTTGGAGGACTTAAAAACAGTGTTTTTTTTTTTTTTTTTTTTATGCTAATGGTGTCTAAACACTGAAGTTCCGACCTTGTTTGAAGTGTGTTTCCTTTTCGTATGTTGGCAAGATGAGCATACGTGGAATTGTTTCGTAGAAAAATTTGTTTACGAGCACATTGCACCGCATTTGAAGCGTGAGGTGGCCGCCTTAAGACGATGCCGTGGGCTCGCTCCCGATTACATCATGTGGGAAACGTGGCGGGCGTTGCCGTTGGTTCGTCTGTTTTCTCTTGCCATTGCATGTCGTGGCTTCTCCATACCCGCGTCAAGCTCTAGACCTCGCTGTTAGTTCACTCCACGGCCTGTAATCAACTGGACCCAACCCGCAGCAACGAAACATAATTTCGTTCTGGAAAATACATCTGCACTCAAAGTAATCTTCCTTGGCAGATACTATCATATCTGACCTCAGTCGTTCTAGTCACGTGTTCTTAAGAACACACGGAGTTTTATTAAATGTTTTCCACCTACTACGAAAGTCCACTCCTTGGAAAAGCGGCAGTAGTGTTCTGGGGCTAAACATTACAAATTATCACCGCGAGACGACATTTGCTGGTCGCTGATTATCAAATACTGTACAGTTTTAAATATAAACGAAAAGAGGTAAGAGGCATAATAATCCATATTGAAAACAATTTGCGACATTACAGCCCATACATTATCCGTACGTCATGAAACGTATATACCAAGGCTTCACTAGGAGTGTAATTGTCAAAATAGTGTCGGTAGAAATAGACAGTCGTGCAGCGACCGACATTATTTTCTCAGTTTCAAATAATCCACTCTTCGATACTTGCCAATACGCCTTCACACGACTGAAATACGCGAGGCGGTAGGATATGCCGATAAGACCAGCTAAATAGGTAGTTTTTCATTTTGGCGCAGAAACCTCAAAACTTTTTTTTAACGGAATGCTGTAAAATCAAATGAGCAGTACTACGATACACAATTATACGTAGGTGTTGTTTTGCAAAATAACGCACCGCTCGTGTGCAAAAAAAAAATAATATTTTGCTTGTTGTTGGTTTATTGGCACAATAACATCGGTGATACTTTGGCTGCAAAAATCTGGAAAACTAAGGTTTATTACTACCAAAAAATTTAAATAAATTTTATGATATTTGTGACAAAACAATGTAGGGATTTTTCTATATGAAAACTACGTTGCTTTAAAAAAAATGTATATATTTTCGAAATCACTGTAAAACTACCTGACGTGGCCTTGAAACTACGCTAGGTTCAAAGATGTTTGCATAAACAGTAACCAGACATGAACTGTTGCAAATGTTTGTACTTACAGTTTCCAGTAGCTTTGTACTAATAAAATGTAAACTATCGAGGGTTATGGAGTAGTATGCGTCAGCATTTGACTCAAAGCATTTCAGAAACACCACAGTCGCATATAAGAAAGAGCTGTTAAATAATGTAAAATGAAAATATATTTTTTGATAAATATTCCAAATAAGATGCTGTAATAAAAAAATGGCGTACATTTTGCTTCTGTGTTGAATGGTTTGAGTTTTCGTGTTTTGAAGAGTAAATACGCATCAACCCACGTTGTTAAAACTGTGACATGTGGTGTTTCTCAAATGACTGGTTGATTCAACTCAAAGCATTTTAAACGGTTATGGTTTTAACGCAGAGTGAATATGTTTGTATGTATTTGTTTGTTGATGTTAAACTAACAAAGTAAAGAATGTTTCTCGAAAGTTGTGTTTTTATTTTATTGGTCCTGTAGTTCCCTACATTTATGATATTTGTTACTAATAGTTTTTATACCTAAGAGTTAAGAGTCATCAAATTATGTTTTCCAGCAGAACTGACACTGTGCATTCGTATATATAGCAAATAATCAGCAGCGTACTTTTTTTAATTTAAAATATGTTAAATAACTGTAATTACATGTAACACTGCAGATGTGAAAACAATTATGATATTATGTACAATCTGACACTGTATTTGACAAAATAGGAACTATCACAGTCTTTATCTACTACTCCACAGCGGGTCATTGGTAATAAGTACCAACAATGTAAAATTAAACAATTCTATGATAACTCTGACATGTATCACTGTTGGAAGATATGATTGGTGGCAAGTCAGTAAATTTAAATTTAACAAGCAGACACTAGGGCAGGTTCTCAAATTCTTTCAAGCCCATATTTATACAAGTATTTTAGGTCAGTTAGATCAGGGAAGTTTTCAAACAAGTATTTGCACATGGGCGTGCGTGACGGGGGGGACATGCCCCCCCCCCAAACCGTTTAGGGGAAAATGTCCCCTCAAAGAAAATTATAAAAAAATTATTTAATAAAAGTATTAAAGTAGGGGGGTATGGTAGGTCCGGGGACAAGTGGGTTGTGGGTGTGGTGCAGTGGTGCCACATCCGCCATCTTGTTTCCGGCCGCCATCTTGTTTCCGGCAGCCATCTTGTTTCCGCCCGCCATCTTGTTTCCGGCCGCCATATTGGATTACGTCACTTTCAAAATTTTCCAAAATTTTCCAAAATTAAAAAAAATTTTCCAAAATTAAAAAAAATTTTCAAAAATTAAAAAAAATTTCCTAAAATTAAAAAAAAAAATCTAAAAAATATTTTAAACCATCCTCCCTCATTCCACTCATAATTTTTCCTGCTCTCATTCCACCCATACTTTTCTCCCGCTCCCTCATTCCACCCATACTTTTCTCCTGCTCTCTCATTCCACTCATAATTTTTCCTGCTCTCATTCCACCCATACTTTTCTCCTGCTCTCTCATTCATCAGCTCCCCAGCTACAAGTCTTAACTCTCATTCCTCCTGCTCTCATTCCACCCATACTTTCCTCCTGCTCTCTCATTCCACCCATACTTTTCTCCTGCTCTCTCATTCCACTCATAATTTTTCCTGCTCTCATTCCACCCATACTTTTCTCCTGCTCTCTCATTCATCAGCTCCCCAGCTACAAGTCTTAACTCTCATTCCTCCTGCTCTCTC
>PNEQ01087383.1:21277-37204 GCA_003012365.1 Medauroidea extradentata | reverse complement strand
ATTTTAGACAGAGGTGGTTTCAACGCGAGTTATGACGGACCGGAGTGTTACTGCCGGTCGTCAGTTCAGGCGACGGGACGCGTTTTAGACAGAGTTGGTTTCAACGCGAGTTTTGACGGACTGGAGTTTTACTTCCGGACGTAAGTTCAGGCGACAGGACGCGTTTTAGGCAGAGGTGGTTTCAACGCGAGTTATGATGGACCGGAGTTCTACTGCCGGTCGTCAGTTTAGGCGTCAGTACACATTTTAGGCAGAGGTGATCGTGGCGTTAGTAACGACGGATCGGGATGCAGCCGCCGGGCGTCAGTTCAGTAGTCGGGTCTCAATCTGCCATTGTCATAATCCTTAGAAACGACGAAGGGGATGCTAACCACCGATAGTTTTCAGTTTGAGAGTCGTGACGTCTGCGAGTTACGTGAATCATTACAGTTTTTTTAGATTTTTTGCAAAAAAACTTCAAATATAATGGCGGCAGATGATGACGACACCATCGTAACTTTCTACTTTTTTTATTTATATTTTGCGCATACAAACAGGCGTATAATTAATGAGTTCTAAATTAGGATCGTCCGAACAAACCTTGTATGACGGTCGTGCCAGGGGAAGACATTACGAACATGCTACCCCGTTGAAATTGAACTATCCGAATTTTTTAATTTCTGCACACACAACCACAAAATACAAAGAAATGTAGAATATAGCAGGTTTAATATTATAATTGTTTAGTAAGTACAGTTGAGTTACTTTGCAACCATACTAAATATTAGGAGGAAGCAATTGAGAAGCTAATTTTTAAATGAAGCAGAAGTAATAAAACATAACGCTATAGATAAAACGTAATCAGTAACTATCATTTACACGTTGTGTAATTTGTTTCGTAACATGAGGAAGAGTTAGCTTATATATATAGGGGGGAATTGTTACTTCGGTCGAGACATATTTTTTGGTAGATTGTTGCATATAGGCTGATGATCCAGGATGTTAAGTGTGTTCAAGTGCTATAAAGTCACAATTTTATATTTTTATGAAATATTGTTAGTTTTGTAGGCGATAATTGTGAATACAGTAATCTCTTAAGAAACAATTTTAACTCCCATAGTTTTCTCATAATGGTGCGTCAAAGTCAAAATTTGTGTGTTCCTTTGCCATGCAAATTGTGAAAATCAACTGACTTACGTACGTGAAATAATTCACAGTAAAATAACATGCCTTGGACTACGCAATAAAACATTTGGATAAATCCCGCGATCGATTTTTTATTTTTAAAAAAATTCTGAATTTGCAACTTTTATTCTGTAGTATTGCGATTTTTTTAAAATTCCAAATATTACTGTGTGGGTTTTTCAAATCTTTTATTGCATAGTTCATGTAATGTAATTTCACAGTGAATTATCTTGTTTAAATAGGTCAGCCGGTTTTAACTATTTTCATGACAGCAGAACATGCAAATGATGACTTTGACACCCCGTTGTGAGAAAACTATGTGAGCTAAAATTGTTTCGTAAAAGTAAAATGTATTCACAAGTATCGTCCACAAAATAAACAATATTTCGTGTAAATATAAAATTATGACTATCGTACTTGAACACCCTTAATCTGCGCTGTGGTTCGGCGGTAGGCAGCGTTCTTAGTGCTCGTGCACGTTAGTAGGCAAATTTCTTAGTCGTGGAGTACGTTAGTAGTTGAGTTAGTCGGCTACATAGTCATCGAGCATGTTGGTAGTTCAGTTAGTCGGCAATGCACTTAGTCGTGGAGTGTATTGGTAGTTCAACTAGTCGACTACGAACTTAATCCTGAAGCATTTTGGTTGTTTAGACAATCAGCTACGTACGTTATCCTGCGGGCTTATTATGTACCACCGACGCAAAGTCGACTAACGAAGCAATCTGCTTTCCGTTCACTTCCGGAATAGCGTTTCACTTTCATCGAGCGATTATGTACGACAATATTTGCTACAGACGTTATGGTTTCCTTCAGCGCAAAGCTTTTCGTCAAAGGAAGTGACGTCAGAAGTTTTGCTTCGACGGTAAAGAGCAGTTGGCTATCCTGTTTTACAATAAATTTCCATTTTAACTGCGAAAACAAGAAAACTTTTACGTTTTGTATGTTTGCGCTTCTGATTTTCTTCCGAATGTCTAAATCTAACACGGCTTATTCTATGGTGCATATTTTTTTGTGGCAGAATCTGCTTATTGTAAATGTAAACACGAGTAAAGCAGAAAAACGTATTTCCAAAATCGTATAAGTTGAATAATTCGTATAGGCGATTAAATGCTCGTTACTGTGTGCCTGCATTAATTAAATGTTTTATTATACGGAATATGTTTTATGCATTTCATTCTGTTTCTACACATTAGCCATCGATGCAGCCGAATATGACTAGCAGGAGAGTTTACTTGTGTTATGTCAATTTGATACCACATAAAATTGTGATAGAAATGGAATACTTTAGCTTAGTTATTAAAGTTTTTTATAGTGTTGTGTACACGGTAAATAAGTGGAATTTAGTAAGAAATGAACTCGTGTCGAATATGTATTTAACAGAGGTCTACTGGTATATTTTATTAATATTTTGTCCGTCATGCAGCTAGTTGCAGTAGTGATAGCGAAATATAAAAGGCAAGTAATGGGTAAATATCACGAGTAGCTACTCATCGCGTAAGGACTAAACTATTGGTTTTACAGGTAAAGTTTATTAATAGAATATGTTTCTACAGTGATGAAAATGGAAAATGTTTCTACAGTGATGAAAATGAGTCGTACGTAAAAAAAAATTGTTTACTTCCTTTGAAATTTGATGTACTGGCAATTGACCTATATCAAGTCGAACAGAAAACTTAATTTCCTGTCGTATACAGTAAAAGGCAGAATAATTAAGCACTAAAGTGTTCTCAAGGTAACGCCCCTCCCCCTGTGCATAATAAACTCACAATTTAGCTGTCACCCTGTGGCGAGATGACTCTTTCCTGCCCATCTACACCAACCTGTCCTACCCTTCCTACACCTTCCAACTCCCTACACAGTCTCCAAGTGATTTACAAAATACGGCCGATGTCATGAGCATAGACTGTCTTCACCGCTCCGTTCTCCACCACGCCCTTTGTATCTTCTCGCTGGGGTTTCCTCTTCCACTATACTTTCCCTTAGCTGGCAGTGAAACCCTCCAAATCTTCACTATAGGCCTACAGTTTTTACCAGTGTTTTAACTCTCCCCCTGTCTTTCACTCCATCTCATTTCCTTCCATACAGATGGTCTACCAATTAACTACCTTACTCCTTCCTACCTGCCCCTGCCTTCTCCACCTAGGGCCTACCCTTCACCCATATCGATGCCCTTCTTTGTACCTTCGCAAGTTCCTGCACCTCAACTGCAACGTACATATCCTACTCTGCCGCTGCATATTCCAGCATTGAAGACATTTTGCTGTGTTGATAGTCATTTGAAATGAGCAACATGTATTTGCTAACATGTAGATAAATATGAAACACTACTAATATATTTCACAGAATAGGTTCCTGCAAACCATTTCACACGAGAGAAAATACCGTAAAATAAAAATAGTGCACGTCTTGTACACTGGAATATTATTTCTTTGTAGGCTTACTGTAGTTCTGATAATATCGGTGATTCCTTTCATGTAGGCTTATTACAGATACGTAACCTACAAAATACTCGGACATAGCAATCGTGTGGCCTTTTGCAGGGTTCAAAAGAGGTACGAAATATCAATTCATTAAAACATGAAAGTTGTTTCTGCCTATTACGTAACACCGACGCTTTTCTAAAGTATTCTTTTACTTTAAAAATTTCCAGCTAACATCATATACCGACAATTAGTGACAAAAATCACGACCCTCTGCTGATGTGAAGTAGCATTTGAAAATTGATACTGTTCATTGCAAACGGGTTGCACATGTCCAGTGTTTGCCTACTTTTCACAAGTAGCCCCTATACACTGTTTTGCTACTCTCCCTTACATAAAACACATAACCAAAAAAATTAATAAATACTGCAGCTGTGCGTGGGGTTATCCATTTGCAACGCTCTCCTGGTAATGATCAGGGGACACCATCCCCAAAACATCATGACAACGCGACCAAAACTGTCTCCACCTAGACAATTATTGGATTTAAACATTAAATCTCTGCCTGAGGCAACCAGAAAAAATATATATATATGAAAAGAACAATATTTAAACAATAAAAAAAATTATTATCTACTTTAAAATACAAAAAAGATATATCAGAAATCTTATACTCCGTTGTAACCATTAAGGGTCATACACAAAATATATAAATGTATCATGAATCAATGGCTTTACTAGTGCCATACATAAAACAGAAAATCAAATTACTTGGCCTCAATTCTCTAGAATGACCTTAAAATTCACTTGGCCACCAAAACGTAACATTTGATATTTCTCAGAAATTACATTATAAACACATGCCTCAGAATTTAACATTTAATACATACATTGACTCTATCGCCACACATGGACCAACCTCCAAGAAAACAAAACAGTAACGATAATTCTGGCTAGTACTTAACTGAAACGTGTCACAAAAAGCATTTCCGCCCAAGAAAACGATTCTGACAATGTAAAATCTCCTCTCTCTCTCTGAATTAAATCCAGCCTCCTAGTCCGAGTCCGAGAGTCTCTCAACCAGAGCCTCCTCCATTCTCTCTTCCCATGTCCAATACTCCGCTATTTATTACAAATACTAACCAATCACAGTTCAGATACAATTACGTCATTGTCAACAGTCTTGTCCGCGCCCTCTATACGCTTGCAGCGCTATCTACTTTTAAGTGGCACTATCTAAAATAGTCAACATGAGTGCCAACTTGCGTTTCCAAAATCCTTGTCTTCAAACGTCTTCGATGACGTCATCCCCGATGACGTGAACAAGCAAACAATACGTTCCTCTGCTCAGTTGCCTGCCGTCCGTCGGAGAACACACCAGCTCGGTTCGTCGTCAACACCAGGTAAGGTGCATTTTACCCTCCGCGCACAGCAAACGTTCAGCTAACACGACGTATCTTCCTTGAAAATAGACGAGGAGCGTCTCACATTCATTAGCCTTGATGAAAACAAAAACTGCAGAATTAGGTTATGGTTCCGCCTCTGTCATTTCAGTACATAAGCTTGTTACGGAAGTGAATTTCGACAAAGAAAGCCTATTTTAAAAAGTTTTGGGTATTGCAAAATCATTCTACGATCATGATTTTATTAAAAACATTGTTAAATTAATTATTTAGACGAGAGATGCAAATATTTCGTTACTTAGCGCGGCCTCCTATAGCCGTGCAAATTTACGTCAGTTTTCTTCTTCTTCTTTACGTCCGAGCTCGCGAGTGCGAACGCAACTTGGTTGTACATAATCGCTTTCGAAGCAAACTTGACGTTAGCGTGGTTTGCGTACGAAGCAACTTAGCGGCGGTGGTACATGATAAGCCCGCTGTACTCGTTGATAGTTCAGCTAGTCGGTAACATACTCAGTCGTGAAGTATATTTTCTAGTTCAATTAGTTGGCTACGTATTTAGTCATAGTGCATGCTGGTAGTTATGTCAGTCGGCCACGTACAAATTCCTGGACACATTGGTAGTTCAGCTAGTCGGCAACATACTTAGTTGTGGAGTATGTCGTCATTTAAGGTTGTCGGCTATGTACATGTTCATGGTGCTTGTTGATAGTTCAGCCTGTCGGCTATGTACTTAGTAATGTGGAATGTTGGTAGTTCAGCCAGTCGGCAACGTACTTAGTCGTGGAGAATATTGGTAGTTAAACCAGTCGGCTACTTACTTAGTCGTGGAGAATATTGGTAGTTAAACCAGTCGGCTACTTACTTAGTCGTGGAGAATATTGGTAGTTAAACCAGTCGGCTACTTACTTAGTCGTTGAGCATGTTGGTAGTTAAACCAGTCGGCAACGTACTTAGTCGTGTAGTATGTTGGTAGTTCAGTCAGCCGGAAAAGTTGTTAGTCGTAGAGCATGTTGGTAGTTCATTTGGCCCAGTGGTGGTAGTGTGATGACTGATAAGTCACAGCATTTTCGCTATTTTAAAACTTGTGTCCGATGTCTTTGTCAGTTCGAAATCAGTGATAATTACTCATCCCGAGTGAAATGTCGCAGAGTTCAGTGTCTCTAAGCTTACACATCTGTGATGGCTGTGTGGAAGGCTAGTAAGCTGGCCCTAGCAATGTTATGATTTGTTGCGACCCCAGACTTCTGCTACAACAGTTTTTCTATTCGCTCTATCAGTAAATGCGACTCCGTCATTTGAGGCGAATATACTTGAGATCCTAGAGACCACTGTAGGAACATTTCTCTCCATTAACGTCTCGCTCCGCGTAGTCATGGCCCTGTGATGTCTGGTCTACAGTAGCGCTCTGGACTGGACATGCTGAGGCAGGACAAAGGACTAATTACCGCGGCGGCGGGCTAATTAAAACTGTGGTATTGTCCTGTAGCTCACTGTGTTGTGGTAGGGGTCATGAATACCTAACCATTATTCCCTCCCCCCTTGTCATGTGTTTCACCCTCCTCACCATCCAGTGACTGAGCAGACTGCAACCTCTACCTCCCCAGAGAAATTAATTAAACCGCTGACATGGGCTGGGATTGCTGGGAACTAGTCAAATAGTGCCGCTCCTCTGGGAGACAGACACACCAAGTCGTGTGCGCATACTTGCTGCAACATTGCACTCATGTAGCTCCTCACTTGTGACGGTCTGCAGTCTACATGAGCGCACTATTCAGTTACTCATCACTAAGGGTAGTTCTACACTAACGCTAGAAACGTGGCGTTTGAAGCGGCCAGACGCAGGTTGTTTTTGCATGTTGTACACGAAAGTGTCCGTGACGCTATATTTTGGCGTTTTGATGTTCATCCGTGACGCTATGTTTTGGCGTTTTGACGTTCATGTTCAGTATGAATCCCGTTATGGTATGACGTTTTGCGTGCACGTTTCAACTGCTTATGAAGGCCCATGTAGTGTTGACGTCACTAACGCATCCTTCCGTGTTAGAAGCGCTGGCGTGGTATCTAATGCCATCTTGAATAGCGTTTGAAGTGCCCGTCTATTCACGTTGACAACTTCTCCATTTATCTATGGTGTGTTAGCCACATCGGCGTAAAGCTGGATTCACATGTATGCCGACAAGACACAACAGACAGAGTGGACAAACCAGAATGCTGTTCACATGTATGCAGAATATCGGCGTACCCACAATTCAGTGTGTCTCCTTGCATCTCACAATACACACTTATTACTAAATAACTTAACGCGTTTCTCCCATGAATGTGGCAATTTCTAGCCAGTGCCTTTCGTTTTCTTTTATACCTCGATACAATTTTGGGGACTGGTCCCATAACGATCTTCTTTCACGGACGTGATTAATGTGTCTCTGTTTTAAAATATCGCTCTTCAAGGTCGCCATTATCTCTTCCTTCCACTAGTTGCTTCCTCGGCACGGCTATTTCTCGACGTAGTGACTTCTGGGTAATTTCCGCGTTGTCGGCGGGCAGGAATATCGGCGTGAGCTCAACTTTTCGGCACGGCACATCTTTCCGCTTTATCTGTCCTGTCTGGTTGGCGTACATGTGAATCCGGCTTTAGCGCGCTTTCCAAAGCGCTGTTCAGACGCCGCGTTTATAGCGCTCGTGTATAATCGCCCTAAAACCGCTGATGTTAGAACGCTACTACGCAACTGTATGATACATTTATAACAATTCATCTACGTCAGCGGTTTGAGAGCCCCCGCAACAATTGGCTGGAATAAAAACGTAAGTTGATGATAGAAACCTCGTACAAGTATACTAACATGATTAGTAGACACAGTTTTGTAATTTCCTCAATTTAGTAGAAATTGTTATTTAGGCACTGGTTCTTGTTTAATTAATTATTCTCGAGGACTAATTCACAGTCCCGCCTACGAATAATAAGTAATACTATAAATATTTGAATTTCTGAAAACGTTGACATGTTATTTAAACCATTAAATTTTACAACCTGATTTTATTTATTTATTTGTGTGATCTGTTGTTTGTATTTGTTCTTCTCAAGAAATGCAACTGTAATGTTTATGTAATAAGTTATTTCTTGTGAGAATTAAATTTAATGTTATATTGAGAAACCTAGGTAATAGCATACTTATAAGTCAAATGTTAAATAGGTAATTATAGCTTTTAATATAACTACTATATTTTTATTTGCCAGTACAGTAATGTTGTGCGGGTTTCCATAATATATTCTGTATCCATTGACGTTGACACTGCTATCGCGGAATATGTGCATAGAAAAACAAAATTGTTGAGGTTAAATAGTTTATTTTAAGTAACGAAATTATTTGAACAATGCAATTTTGGGAAATTATTTTATCTTATAGGAATAGAAGCCATCATACTCTGGGAGGTTTAGTAGAGAGCCCATGTAAGATACGCGGCACGCTGTATGATTGTTTTCAGTGAGGATAGCCGCTGAGTGTTGTGCAGAACTTCGGCCAACACAAGTTTATTAGAAAACTACTCAGCGTACAGTACGTTAGTTGTGTCTGCTCAGGAATATCGTACTAAGAACGTTATAGAGTGTATATCGAAATCAAGTCTTCCATAATTCTATAATGCTTATTTTGTTAGGGCCTAAAATGCCGGGAATGAAGGTTTTGCTGTCCAATTTTGGTACGTAAATATTGGAGCAGAATATTTGTAAGGTATAGGCGGCTACAATGTACTTCTGCCGTTAACATTACGTCATAAAATTATAGGGTCACCCCTGAAAGTCACATAGAGGCGAGTTGGCGAGAAGACTTTAACGTCAGTTCATTAACTTACGTGTAGAGTATAAGAAGAAGAAGCGTCTGCGCATACAGTGTTGTCATCAGCTCTCCGCACTTGTTTGGACTCGGTCGCGTAAAATACGTTGACACAGGCGGCCGCCTTAAGAGGAGTCCTCGACTGGCGCATGGACGGCGTTGCAGCGTGTCACGCTAATACATTTTTACGCGGAGTTATTCATATTATGTTTATCTACGAAAAGAACACACACTTGAAACCATGCTTCTATTTTTTCAAAAATTCAGTACGCTTGTTAGAAACATGATATCCGGGCCTCTCAAAATGGCTAAAAACGGGTTTTTTAGACTGTTGTAACTCCAAAAATATTACCTGAATTAGTAAAGTGCAAAACGAGAAGCATGCGTTGGTCTTTACTTCAAACTAGTCTAAAATAAAATATTGGGGTCACCGCTTAATGTCCCATAGTACAACTGAAACCTTGCACGCCAGTTTGGCGCGCTGCGAATAGAGGCGATATACTTCTCGTCAAGCGTGGGACACTGGCTCTTATCGCTACGCTGTTACCACGCGTCAAAGATGGAAATTTGACACCGCGAAGGACTTATCTTAAAAGGCGAGCCTCATGTATCGCCCAGGTCACCACAAAGCGAAGGAGGGCGTGGATACGGCGCAGCGTTAAACCAAATTAATTAGTTCTCCGCAAAACTACATTCTTAAGTACACAGACTTCATTCACATGGGACCGTGGTTCCCTAGGTACAGGACACGTTCCAGTCGACGAGAGAGGTATTGCTGCCGTCTACAAAGATACACTGAACTGCGTAAGCCAAGTACTAATTAATCCCCATTTTTTTATGATTTTTGCTGGCTCCGAAGCCAAGCTACCGTCATACATACAATTTTCACCCTGCGAAATTAAGTGGCCCAATTCAGTTGTAGATCAACCTTAAAATGAGTCACATATAACATTTTATTATCTCTCTTCGTCTACTTACGAACTTCTAACATTGTAATTTGCAATATTAAAGATATTTTGTCTAAATTCACTCTCAAACTATCAACACTTATACTCCCAGTCCATCATTGAGACAGTCTGGTTTGGTAATTAAATATTATTTCAGTTCATTTGCCATTTACATTTTTCAATTTAATTAATTTCCATTCTTAGTCAAATATTTACTAACAATAATAAGAGCCAATTTTTTCCAGTATAATTTTTTTTTGGCAACTGCTAGTACCTGTAGGTGTTATCTCCGACTACTCATTGGGACATAATCAAACAACTCAAATGCTTGGAAGCGTACATTATTATTACCTATACATTATTACTGACAGCATAATAGTGACTAAACCACCCTTGTTGCAGTCTTGCCCAACTTCTACCAATACCGGGTAGCCAATCTAACAATTCCAACCCAATAATAATAATAATAACTCTACTATTCCTTCCTTCTGCAAAACAAAGCGCCAATGTTTTAACCGGAATGCGCCATTTGGCGTTACATGGGAAGTATTATAGCAAAGTCTTTATACTTTGTAGGAATTCACCTTTCTCTAGAGGGGTGGACCTTTACTGCCATGTCCTCTTTTGATGTTGCACTTGGTTTCTGTCCAGCATTGCTCCTGAGGTTGACCTTAGTCGTGGGTTACTCTTCAGCACTTGTCCCAGTATCGAGTTCAGATCTTGAGTCCCTTGCTTCAGGCCTCCCTTCACTACCACCACTGAGCCCACCTATGTCCCTGTCATCAACAGGTTGGAAGAACAACGAATGTCTTCCACATTTTCCAATTTGGAGATTCCGCTGCCACAGAATTCATAGCTCTGCACACCACGGTGTGTTACACAGCTGAAAACGTAGTACTCAACTTGTTTTCTTTTTTCTGTCGCACCAACGCTTTATTACTTACTATTCGTAGGCGGAACTATAAATTAGTCCTCGAGAATAATTATTTAAACAAGAGCCAGTGCCTGGATAACAATTTCTACTAAATTGAGAAAATTACAAAACTGTGTCAACTAATCATGTTAGTATACTTGTACGAGGTTTCTTTCATCAACTTACGTTTTTACCCCAGCCAATTGTTGCGGGACTCTCAAACCGCTGACGTAGATGAAGTGTTATAAATGTATCATACAGTTGCGTAACATCTTTCTAACATCAGCGGTTTTAGGGCGATTATACACGAGCGCTATAAACGCGGCGTCTGAACAGCGCTTTGGAAAGCGTGCTAAAGCCGGATTCACGTGTACGCCGACCAGACAGGACAGACAAAGCGAAAAGATGTGCCGTGCCGAAAAGTTGAGCTCACGCCGATATTCCTGCCCGCCGACAACGCGGAAATTACCCAGAAGTCACTACGTCGAGAAATAGCCGTGCCGAGGAAGCAACTAGTGGAAGTAAGTGATAATGGCGCCCTTGAAGTGCTGATCATAGGTACGAAGGCGATAGCTCTTAAATAGCTTAAGATTGGGCACGGACAATTTTAATTACGTAGAGTTACAAACGTAGTGCAAATTACAGATTTTGACTGAGGAGTCTGTATCATTTATGGACAATATTACTTTTCGTATGATTTCAGCACGCGAGTAGAAGAAAAATTATTGAACTTGGCGATTTAATATGTAGAGGTATGTCACGCAGCATAAAATTTGATTAACATCTATCATCATTATTTAAACTTGTGATTGTTGTAACAGTGTAAGTTGTATATTTTAAAACAACCTTTCAGATAGTGGGTAATGTTTTCAATTTATTGTATTGTCAGTGTAAGTGAAATAAATGTATCATTATATTTAAAGTTAAACGTAACTTTTCGGTACTCCTTTAATTTGTTCGGCGAAACAACATTCAGGCATTTATTTGTATTCCCACAGAAGTTAGTAAAAAAAAACTTTTGTACGGAGCCGAAGGAAAGGCGTGGCGATTTGCAAACGAGCGTATTTGTGTTTGGCTGGAACAAACATTCCTGGAAACGAGTCCTGGAAACAAGAGCCGGTCGGTGCTGCGCCTCTGTCAAGTTGGCCCCTCTGGGTTTTGTGTCGAGAACACTCAGCGGCTATAGACAAACAAAACAGCTCTCTAAACTTGGGCAGCGCTGAATCATTGCCAACCTTCCCAGCGCGCACAAGGGGATCTCGTATTGAAATGGAAGAAAACATCAAAAGGACTTTATTTAGCCAGCGGCAGGAGTTTAACACGGTTGGTAGCTGCTGTTGTTTGTTCTGGCTGCTCGACTGTAAGAGGTCACATGACATACCTCGAGTTACACGGCGCGTACATACTCCTACATGACAACAATGAGATATACACACTGGGAGAAACGTTTAGCTGACTTAAAAAAAACAGTTTTGAGGCAATATAATAATTAGTTAATTGCGAAAAATTTTTCTGTTACTGAAACCAAATTATTTTGTTTTGATTTTTTTCTCAAATGTAATATTTGGTCTGTATAACTCTTAATTTGTTTATGCATACAGTTTTGTGACAAATTATTAAAAAACTGGCGGTAGCCCCGAGAACCGAACCCGGAAACTCTCGCATTGAGGATCATTTAACATTCGAGCTCAAAGGTGCCGCGGTGGCCGAGTGGCCAAACCATTCGCCTTCCATCAAGGCAATCCGGGCTCGATACACGGCGGGGTCAGATCATGGATTTTCGCATGTGGGAATCTTTCTCCTCTCATTTCGCTGCTTCTCCATTGTAGGGCCTTATATGCAGGTTGCCTATTACGAGCTGCCAGTCATAAAACCTGCATTCTGTGTGCGATACCCTGACATCACGTGTACTCATCTCATATTTATTTGTATTTATTCAATGCCGAAACTGAACAACGTTGATTGATAAATCATAATTTGATTGTATGTGTATGCATATGACACACAATATGCATGCCGTTTACGAATATTTAACACACAACACTTAATTACATGTAAACATATAATTATTTAATAAATGTGCAAAAATTTCACAATGGGATGCTATTTTCCTTGCAGGTACGTCTAAGTTGAAATGAGTTACAAGTTAATATAAAATAAAGTTGAAATAATGATAGACAAAACTTTAAAAACCTGTATAATTGGTATCTTCCCCCGGCTGGCATATTCCCACACGCTCCCCCGAGTCACTTTACAACAAAGTTTACGACTTTGATTTGCGGTTTCTATAGAATTTCTTTTGTCTGGATTGTTTGTGCCTGAATGAAACGTTATTAAGTACACTTACTGATATAGTTATGGTTCTGGTTGATACAGAAGGTCAAAACTCCTGAAATGTTTATTTGGACAAGCAAAATATACACTTTGTAGTTCCACCAATTACTACTGTTATGGTCAGGTAGGTGTAAGATCGTTTTTAAATAAACTCGCTCTCTCTCTATGTCTCTCTATATATGTATGTATACGTGCAGTGGGGAACATGCATGTGACGGGTATTTAACTGAAAACATTACCAGCATTTAGATGTATTGCTAAGCAACATGTGTACTTAATGTAGAGACATAAAACAACATCTAACATGTAACAAAACGTCGCTGTAAATGTAAGTAATTCAGAAATTTTCAAACG
This sequence comes from Medauroidea extradentata, assembly GCA_003012365.1. Lineage (NCBI taxonomy): Eukaryota > Metazoa > Arthropoda > Insecta > Phasmatodea > Phasmatidae > Medauroidea > Medauroidea extradentata. The sequence continues at coordinate 23,839 of PNEQ01087383.1, read as the reverse complement.
GGAGGAAACGCTCTGTGATTGGCTTGACGTCACTTGGCGAAAATCGCTTGGCGGGAAGTCACGTTCTCCTAGTCGAGGCAAGGCCATCAGTTACGTTGTTTATGGTGTCAGTATATTACTTTAGGAGTTACAAAACAACTTGCAGCCACAACATGTTCATGTTGAAGTCTTGAAGAGTGTAGTACGGTGGATATTATCATGGTGGTGAATTGTGCTACACAATATGCGTTTAATACGAACAAATATGTGTAGCTAATGGTTTTCACCATTTTAGGGCCGTATTTATAACTTACTTGTTCTCAGATATCATCTGAAAGAATATTAAGTAAAATTCGATTGTGACGTGAGATTCACAGTAAGTCATTCTTCGATACCGTACTTAACATGTTGATAATAGTTTAAAGAGCCACTAGCCTATTCTCCCAAGATTTTACTCTAAAAGCCTTTTTCGTGGAGCCTATTACACGACGCTTCCCAAAGCTGAACAGATTTTTTTTCCGACGAATCTGGTCGATTGTTTGCCTTTCGCATAATAAATAATTCTTATTTTTATAACTTTTCTTACGCACTCTTTCGTTCCTTGTGTGAAAATAGGATACATAAAATAATAAACGTAAAAAAAAGTCTGGATGGAAGTGCAATGGTTCTTCGTTGCTACGCGATTGGTCGTAATGCCTAACGTTTAAATTACATTTTTAAAAAAAAATAATAATTTTTACTAACTACGGGCGTTAACTCAAACTTGGAATATCTTCTAATTGTACGCATTTGTAATGTATATTGATGGGACTGAATTGCAAACGATACCTGCTAGGCTTTACAATATTTAGATTCAAAATTAATACATTTTATTGTGTTCTGTTAACTACCGTGACTTATGGAACTATTTGGGTTCTTCCATGCTGCTGCTATCTACTGGTGGACCTCGAACTATCTAAGGCTTCGCGTAATGCATGAAACGCAATATTTTTTCTGTATTATCTAAGGCTGTGTCTCAATTCAAGAGTGTGTACACTCTCACTACCCACTCTCCCTCTCGGCCACTCTGGCTCACTTTATTCGAATTGGGACGTCTACTCTCGTGCTATGCACTCGACACACTGCACTCTATCGGCAGTAATTGTAAGTATATAAATAAATAATCTACACTGCGAACGAATTGATTTGGACACATGTCTCAAAAATAAAATAAATAAAAAAACACTGAAAGACTTCACTGCTGTTAAAATTACACTATATATTGATACCATTGAGGACATTAAACATACATAAAAACAGTGTCTGTATAAATATAACATTGTACTCGGCATCATTAATTTTTCTGTATGGTACATGCTTTTGAATCTCAATTTATTTCATTTAATTTTCAGTGTTTTTAATAAATCGCAGTGGCTGTATAGTTTACTCTCAAGGCCACGAAAGTAAACGGGATGATAAATCGAGATTTTGTAATAACCACGATATATTTAATGTAGGTTATTGTTATTATCTACTACAATATATTTATTAAATACAAGAACGGTGGATTAAAACAACGAACAATTAGTAAAAATAATTCTTAACAAACATAAATAAAATGGTTTAACCTTAAAGCAATATGGCTGCCACAGAGGATGCGAGAGTGAGCTGCGAGGGAACATCATCGCTCACTCTCGTTCACTCTCCTATTGCACACTTTCCCTTTGAGTTGGGAGAGTAGAAAGTACCCTCAGTGACGTCAAGAGTGGACGAGAGAGTACTCTTTCAGCGAGTTGGGACACGGCCTAAGAGTGCAAGTTATAGACGCAAACAAACTTCACGTTGGACATTTTCTTAACGACTAAGAGTTGACATTTTTCTTCTTGGTTGAACTTGTGTCTCGTAAACGCCGAGAGTTTGAACAGTGCTTAATGAGTTTAGGTCATTCGAATCACATTTAACTTACAATAATAATTAAAGTTTGTGGAAATATCACGTATAGAGCATACTCCCAAAATTGAAGACGAAATCATTAATGATTGTAGTGAAGGTTCGCAGTTTTGCCGAATAATTTATATCCACGTTGTCGTCAGGGGCGTCATTTAGGGTGGGCAGAGGGGGCAAATGCCCCCCCCCCCGTTAGTTTTAGAATATTTTGTACGCATGAAAGAATTTTTTATACTTTGTTATTTAAATAATGCGAACTTAAGCACATAGAACTGAAGTTTTATTATTAGGCCTAAAGTTTATAATCTATAAATGCTTAATTAATAAAAAAGATGCAACAAGGTCACTGTCGCCGGAAAAAAACATATTGCCCCCCCTCCTTCTCCTCTCAAGAAAAACCTGAAATAATGCCACTGGTTTTCGTTCAGGAACAAATTTCTTCCCGATTATTTTTAAGAGTACGTATTAGAACACTTATGTAGTATATAAGACGTGAACAGCTTTCGTTTTGCGCCAAGTCGAGATTACTTTAACTTTCTGTCATACTTCTCGCGATGTGCGCACGATAGCTATGGGCTATATATATATATATATATATATATATATATATATATATATATATATATATATATATATATATATATATATATATATATA
>PNEQ01087383.1:0-21177 GCA_003012365.1 Medauroidea extradentata | reverse complement strand
ATATATTAAAGTGCGAATTCGTTGCTGTTAATTTTACTGGGGAACGTAGTGGGCGTTGCTATTGGCCAGCGGGATTTAGCGGGGCACTCCAGATTCCCCCATATCCTCCCTACCCCCGCAAACCAACACTAGTGTGATTCTCTTCACGCGCCCATTTCATGCCGTTGTTCAGTGCTAGTAAAGACATCTGCCCTTGGGGACCATGCTAGTTATTGTATTATAAGAAGTATAAATTGCAGTGTTTGAGCAGGAAGTGTGCAAGTAACGTGTTGGAATTTAGATAATGTCAAAGTTTGGCAAGAGCGGATAAAGCTCTGGGTTTTCGGAAAGGAGGGGTGCATTACTTAAATAATAGCTCTGCCCTCGCTCCGAATCGAAAAAGGGAATTCTGGGCTTCTCCTCCGAAAAAAAAAAGTAGTATTTAAGGGGCATAAAGGGGATATTTAAGACATTTCCCAAACATAGAATTGAAAATACCTCTTTGAAAATTTGTAATAGTTTAAAGATAAACTATACACGGTCAGTTGGGGTGTGGGGAGAACAGTTTCCGGCCCCCCCCCCCCTTCAACACTGGATCTGACAATGTCATTTAAACTGTTTACAAATAATTCCGAAAAATACAGTATACAAGATATTTCAGGACGAGTTGTGTTGATTCTACTGGTGATGTATTATGGAAAAGGAAATCGAAAATATATGTGTTTTTAGTTTCCGCGTAAAGTGAACTATACTGGTAGTAAACCCTGGATATTATGTTTCCGTTTTTAATTAAATAAAACAAAAAAAATCACTTCGTCTTTTTTGTTTTGACGCAATTCAGGTGCCGTTGCTTAATATAAAGTGGTATTTCATTCCGCCTTTAAAGAAATCAAATTTAATTGGCAAATTTTAGGGTGACATTGAAATGAGTATACGAAAATGCCTGTTCTGTGAACAAAGTTTCTTTCCAGGAAAGGTAAAAAAAAATTTATCTGTAAAGACTTTAGCATTATTGTATGCTATTACAAAGAGATAAAATAGTGACCGCGGTTAAAAAGGGCATTTCTTGAGCATTGGCACTTAGTTTTCTGACGGCAAAGGAGATACGTTCATCGTGACGTCCATAGTTCAATATTTTGACTTACGATACACGCAGTAGTAACACACTGTTACTATTGCAGATCTAATTCACGTGCTCTTGGGCAACAACGTCACTGATCGGCCACGAACTGTTAAGGTCGACTCTTAATCGTTTATCACTCGCCTAATAGCCTCTACGCACAATGCGTTCAACTGATGTCTCTCTTTCCCGTGAGAACTTCTCTTAACATCCACAATAATTCACTATATGTAACACAATTTATCATTACTCATGCTGTTTAGTGTATTCAATTAAGGCCTCACCGTTTAGCTTTGCAGAGGTTCCAAAAAAAATTTTTTACACAATTTATCACATACATATGTATATATAATTAATTCTTACAATTTTTTAACACTTACATATCATAGTTTGTATCTGAATATTCAGTTGCAATACACCAAGCGGATTTTTAGATTTTTGCCCCTGAAACAGCACATATTTTGTTGTCAATATAAGAAAAAAAAAAAGCAAAACAATTTTTACTAACAAACGGAACATTAAAAAAATAAATAAATGCTCCGGCGGGATTGTGTATCGTATGGCTGTACAGTCTAAATTTTTTCAAAGCATTCGGTTAAAAAATATATTTTTTTTGCAATTGTTTGAAATAAATGAAATACCATGGTCTTAACGTACATTATTTTGCTTTCGTCACTCACATTCATCACCTAACAAAAAAAAAAAAAACGATATTTGTATTCAGCATGTTTTGTTATATTTTTTTTTTCAACTCAAGCGAGATATTTTTACTGTACGTTGTAATATCAGCTACATCATAACACGAATAGCAGTTTAGTATCACGTTAGCCTTGGCCGCCTGTTGATTGAGTTACCGAGATGTCCATGTTTGTCCAGCCAAGTTGATATTTCAGTTCCGCAACCGGATTGCATCTGGATTTGGGATTTTTGCGGATTGTCTTTATTTAAAAAAAAAAAAAAAAAAAAAAAAAAAAACAGTTTTTCATATAGATTGTAAAGTGAGTGAAGAGGTTTTGGTCAGCGCTTAGCATCGAGGTGTTTAACGCTGGTGAAGGGTGATAGGATGTGAGTATGGTGAGGCGTCAGAATGAATTGGCGGGGGAAACGGGAGATCTCCATGAAAACCCGACCTGCGGCGGCGTCCGGCACGATTCCCACACGGGAAAATCCGGGGACCGATCCCACCGGAAATCGAATCCGGATCGCCTTGGTTGGAAGTGAGAGGTCTGACCTCCCGACCACGGCGGGCCCGTAGATTGTAAAGAAAGTGGTCGAAAAGCAGGTTGGCTTCAAATGCGTCATTCCATCGTCTGACGCCATGCAGGACAAGAGCATACAAGTGAATGGCGTCAAAGAGTTTGGCAGATTTAGCAAACTGAACTCACGCTCGAAGTAATCTACCACTTCACAAGCAGTCGTCAATTATATATGAAATATTCTACATCGAAGAAAATATTGAGACATTAAAAAAACTCTTGAAACTATTACTATGTTTCCATGTCCTTTTGAAATTGATTTCAAATCACTTACCGTTTCGAAAACGCTCATTGAGACGGAATTCAAATCGATTTGAGTCTCAAGGTCGTTACACCAAATATTGGGATCGTATCAGAATGAGTCGGGCGGTAAATGTCATGAAAACGGGGATCGTACTGAAAAAGAATCTAATGTAAACAAACACACATTCGGCAACTTTTTCGGCCTTCAGATTTTCTTTTGGCGGGTGCAAATGAAATTAACTGAATAAAATTTATCATACGATCATGAGTAACAATAATTGTCTTGTATCCATTTCGTTTTCATTAACAATTTAATGACGTGTTTAGCCGAAAGAAAAATAAACAGACGACTGTATGGATTTATTTATTTCATGTCAGCCAACGTAAATTTCAATTGTACCAACATTATCACAGACAAATTTGTCCAGCGAACTTAAATTGGTTTCAATCGGATCTAAAGATTGCATACAGACATGTATCGTACTCAGCCCGGACTCAATATTCAATTCTTTTTCGAAACGATATTGGAATGTAGTATATGTATGTTTCTTTTCGTCGTTAAAAACGGAAACATCTATGTTGAGATGGTAGCTAATGTGTGCTCATTAAGCACATGAGACGAGCAAACATGACATCCCAGAAGTGGAAACTATAATGTTAACTCGATATAACATAGAACCTATAGCGTTTCTTAAACTAATAGAAGTGTCTTGCATATACACAACATTAAAAAGGAAAGTTGTTGGACTATCCAAATAAGTGCGTTTTTTCTATTATAATATAGTTTATTGTAGTTTTTTAAATAAATTATATTTAACTAAAATTTATTAACGATCTTTGTTTTGGTTCATAAGTTTTAACATACGAGATAAAAATATACTAGTTTTCCGTTTCCGGATTTTTTTTCTTCGAAAATCCGAATTTTTCCATGGGTTTTAAAAGGATTTTTATAATTTTCATTTCCTAACCAACTGTGTATACAGAATAATTAGTATCTGCACGCGTCAGTCGACGTGTTGTGTCCAGGTCTGCCAGTTTGCACTACAAAGTCTCGTATTTGCCAGCAGTATTCTAGCACTATTTCACAAACATCTGCCTTTTTTTGCGAGACTCTCAGGCAACATTTATGTATTAATTAATATGTTTTTGTGTGAAACAACTGTTAATTAATTTCTTTTTCTCATTACAGATGTAATGCCCCTTACTTACTTTACCATATTTTCAACTCATTGATCTTCTCATCATTACACTTTTCTGGCATAGTAATTTTGATATTTTAATAAATAAAAAATTGCTACCTGTTAACGTTATGAATGGAAAATATCTTCAGTATTCACTTTTATGCTACAAGTTAAATTATGTTAGTTCCATATTTTGTTGCTTACGTTTATTTTCCGTAAACATCATTTTTAAAATTAAAAAGCATTTATAAGGTGTATCGTTATGAGAGCAAATGACCGTCAGTGTTAATTTTTATTTAGAAGTAACATTACGAAATTTTAATATTTCTGGAGTTTAACACAAATTTAAATATTTTCAACTTAAACGCGCATTTGACACTAGTAGTGGCATTGAACCTATCTTCGGTTGTACAGTTTGTGAAAAGCACGTTATTTCAGACGCCAAAGTTTTTAAAATGCATTCAGGTTAACCAATCTTCGTTAGTATTTTCATGAACTATTTACGAACAATTGCCTCTGCCGAGACATCATTGATATAGGTAATTTTTGTTCTACGTCTCATTAAGATAAAAGTAATATGATTGCAACTTATTTTACATTGATAACATCTTCCTAGCAGACATATGCCCTTACTTTAATTATGGTTAACATAGTATTGTCGAAACGTTTTTACCATAATGCGTCTGTTCTCATTTATCTCGAAGATGTAAATACTCTCTTCCGTTGAACAATCAGGCAGAATCGGTAGTTTGTTTGGTGTTTTACGAGATAACAAAAACAAACACGCCTTCAGTAGTTAATTAAATCCATGGAAATGAGTCATTGTGATGCAAGACTTTCACTTCTGTTAAACAAACAGTTGCAATGTGAACATTTATTGCGCCAGCCTGAATGAATACATTTGCGTCACGCTTCTGAATGAACAGTAAACAAATATTCGCCTATACGAACCAAATGACGCATACGTGACTTTTTACAAGGCCAGAAACAATAGATGTAATTTTCCCCTTTGTAAATTATTCCATAATTAAAATTTTAATTTAGTTTTACTATTTTCTTTTAACTATAGTAGGGCAACCTGCTTTCTGACAAATTTTGGTTTATAAAGTTTACGTATTGTTACCGCATTTCTTAAAATAAGTCATATATGTTTAATAAAGAAATGTTACGAGATTCAGCTCTATCTTTATTATTGTAAAAATTCGCGTATCGCATAGTAAATTTGGTTTTAGAGACCGACTGTAATTTCGTTTTAGGAGGAATATATACTTTAACTGTCAAACAAACTTAAAAATAACACCAAAATATTTTATAGGAAATCCTTAGGTATTAAGATGTCTTTCAGAAATAGCAATGAAATAGCTATCGTAGTGATTATAAAAACGTCTCGATGTCATTAAAATACGCACTATATATTGTTATTTATGATCATGAAACCGATTAAACAACACGCTGTCCTCACCTTAGATTTCCCTAAGTGTCTAACAAAAAAAAAATTCTGAAAATTAATAGCTTTGCAAGAAATTATTCCCTGAATACTTAGTAAGGAATTGTCATTAAGGGCGCGGTATACCGCAATTTTCATCACCATTATTTTATTTTTTATTTGCACCAGACATTTTTTCCTTATTTTGAACACAAAATGTGACTAAATTAGGCTCTTACGAAATTTTTTTATCTCTCATAGTTTTCGCGTAATGGATTGTAAAAGTCATATTTTGCACGTTTCCGTTTTAACGACTACACTAAAACCAACTGATATACCAAATTAAAAAAAAATCACAGTGGATAAAGACATTTCAGGCTACAGTAACATGCTCATAAAATAAAAAAATTAAAATTATTTGAATTAAAAAAAAAATGCCGAAACTAAAAATTAAAATTTTAAAAATTCAATAATTTTTTTAAAAATACAAATTTTTTTTTTAATTTTATGAGCATTTTATTGTAGCCTGCAATGTCTTTACCCCACTGTGATTTTTTTTTTGAGTTTGGTATATCAATTGGTTTTAGTGTGGTCGTTAAAACGGAAACATTCAAAATATGACTTTAACAAGCCATTACGTGAAAACTATGACAGATAAAAAAATTTCATAACAGTCAAATTTAGTCACATTTTGTGTCTAAAATAAGAAACAAATGTCTGGTGCTAATAAAAAATTAAATAATGGTGATGAAAATTGCGGTAGGCCGCGCCCTTAACGTACGGCACAGTTAGTTTTTGGCTGCCTCCCACGAAATTAGTGAAGTTCATCCTGTGCCTTTCCTTCACGTCATGTGACTTAAGAATTTTCTATTGTTATATCAGTGCAGTGATTTTGCATTCAACTATGACCTTGCGTAATAAATCGTGTTAAAAATGCAGCGAAAAATGCTGTGCTTTGAATCGTTTTAATACATTTCATTAATAATATCCTTAACAGTGTTTCTACCTCAGTCATTTTAAACATTTAATTAGCAAAAATTAATGCCTATATTATAATGTTTTGATAATATATTGTTAGGACTATTACAAGAAGTGAGAATCCAAATTTGCAGCATCGACATACCTACACTAACTGCGCAATGTGAGAAAAACTGCGAGGTGTCTACCCCTTTTTTTTCGTTCTTTTGCTTATGAATGGTGAAGTAAGCATTTCTGTAGAAAATGTTGTAGATAAATGTATTAAACAACATTAACTTGTCCACAGACCGAGTTGTGTTGCAGCTCTCCACGTTTTATTAGTTCCCGTGATACGAAATTTTTGAAAATTGACATTTTTACCGTAAAGTGAAAAATTTTGTATTGGTCGAGTTTCAAACCAAATATCGGGAAAACTACGAGGAAAGTCATATCAAAATAATATGTAGTTACTTTATTCATTTTTAATGTGATATCAGTACGGCATCTGTTAACCTATTAGTTATCCCATTTTGTGTAAAAAGTGGAGAATTAGACATTACTTAAAATAATGTTAACATTTACCTTGAGGATATATGGCTTTTTTAGTAAAAAAAAACATAAGTATGTGTATAAGAAGTAAACTGTGCATTTGATGAAATTGATTGTCAATAAATTGTACGTTAATGGGAACATCTGTAGACCAAATAGTCAATATCAACAACACTGTGTCTGCTTTAAGGGTTCTGGTAGAAATGTGTACCACATCGCTGTTTATCTCTCCATCCTCATTTACCCAGGGTGTGGGTCGTCCAGATCATCTTTGTCGTCTGTAGTGTCATCAATCTGGATGACAGAAACAGTTAGGTAAGATTCGCCGAAGCTTAATTCGCACATAGTAGAGCACGTAAGATCTTCTTTGTATCAAGTACAGCCTCAGTGCAGTGTATAGGACTTGATGATTGTTTGTGAAGCTGGTTCACATTCTGTATTAATTAGGATTAACCTCTGATGGCTTCTCGTCTTACCATTATTGTAGTTGGTGGTAGGTGCAGTAGGCAGCATCTTCTGTTGGGAGGAAATATTGGCTGCTGTCTTCACGAAAATATAGTTTCATAGGTCCTGTAGATAGTCGTGGATGTCCTTCCCCAGACACGTTTCTCCAGCTCTGACAAAGTCTTCGTGACTGGCATCTGGCTGCAGATAAACTGTAACTAGCTATATCTACCATATGGTGATACTTCTTGAGAACGCTCAATAATTTGGTTACCCCTGGAAGACAAGGGTAGAGGTGGTGACGCATCCTCTGAATGTGTGTAATAGGTGTTCAAATCCAAGGCAGAATTCAAATTCTCCTTGATTGAAAGAAATTGTGGAAAACAGCACGCAACCTGAATCACCAATGCCACTTTAAGTCGTTGAGACGAACCAGCAGGTCCACATTCCCTCCAACTGTCATACGTTCTCAAAGGACGTAGGTGGCCGCGGTGGCCGAGAGGTCAGACCTCTCGCCTCCAACCAAGGCGGTCCGGGTTCAATTCCAGGCGGGGTCGGTCTCCGGATTTTTGCATGCGGGAACCGTGCCGGACGATACCGCTGGTCGGCGGGTTTTCTCGGGGATCTCCCGTTTCCCCCGCCCCTTCATTCTGGCGCTGCTCCATACTCACCTCATGTCACCCTTCACCAGCGCTGAAGACCTCGATGTTACGCGCTGACCAAACTCTCTCACTCACTCAAAGGACGTACTTATGACGAGAGTGATTCACACAATGTCACTGCCTGCATATTCAGAAGCTTTTAGAAAATGTGCTCTAGTTAAAATATATTGCACATTAAAAGAATTTTAGTAAACATAAGTTAAAATATTGATTAAGGAAAGTGTCAAGAAATAAATTAAGTGGGGAGGTCACCAAAAATTTTAATCGTTTCAATAATATTAATAATTGTATGATACATGGTTTGTTTTGTAGACATAGGCTGTGATTATTTTATAAACAATTAACAATTTTTATCTTATATAGTTTTTGTAAAATAGCATGTCAAAGTACAAATTTGTATAATGGAGTTTAATGCAAGAAAGAAATAGCAAATAACTTAGAGAAATGATATAATTCACACTAATTAACGCGTCATGGATTACGTAAAAAAAGGATGTGTTTGTATATATAGATATATATTTCTATAGGGTGTGTCGTTATTATAAGCTAACCCAGCAGGAACGAATTCATGAAGTCAAATAAATAAGGAAACAATAATACAACATTAGGCCTATTGTGACGTATAACGGAGTTATACGCCCGCGAAGTTGAAGGTGGGAAATGTGTTATTGGACAGTATTATCTCAGTCATATGTAATTAATTAACGTAATTTCGTAGGCCTATACAGGCTACTGGTGTAGGGATAGACAACAGCAAAAAATTATGTTACCAAAGAACATCCCTTCATACTTGAACTAGGGGTTGACTAGACCTTTACACTTGGAACTTTGTAACCCTTGACTTGAAGTGATCGGACATGACATGCAGGTGAACAGCATGTACACATTAGTAAATAAGGTCATCTTGAGAAAAACTGCTAATGTGAACCGTTTCCTCGGAAATCACATTTTAAATTGGGAAGTGGAATTGTGGTGGCCTGGGAGGTAGGCAGCAGGTAACAATTTGTGGTAGTACAGTACGTGCTCCTTATATTTTATTACATATGTAGCAAGTGAATGATTGAGAAGTTTCCGCAACCAGTGCTAACATTGCTTTGGTTACTGTTTTGTCAAGTGCCAACGCCTACTATTCTACCAAGACAACTAGTCATGCCGGAAATATACGAACTAATTGGCAAATCATTAATCACCTTGTGTAGCTGTACGCTTAAGGGGTGTGGAAAGGTACGATGTCGAGCGGGTGACTGGAACACTCAATAGTCAATAAATTCTGAACTACTCATCAAATTTCGATGAGATTTTTGCCGAGTAGATATTTTATCAGCTGACGTTTATATATATAACATTATGAGGTAGTATGCTTTACTTTCGAGTAAAAAATTAAAAACGGTTTTTAGAATAATAAGGGCTTGAAACCACAAAATCTACAAAAATGGGAAACTGTAATTTTTATAATTTTTACTACGATAATGTCTGGACCTCTATAATAACAAAATTTCAAAAATATTCGCGTTTTCATATGAAAATAATTTTAACATCCGTAAACCTATCGCGCAGAGATTTTCGGATAGTAAAATTATTTTCAAATTAAAACGCGAATATTTTTGAAATTATGTTATTATAGAGGTCCAAACATTATCGTATTAAAAATTATAAAAATTACAGTTTCCCATTTTTGTAGATTTTGTGGTTTCAAGCCCTTATTTTTTCTAAAAACCGTTTATTAATTTTTTATTCGAAATTAAAGCATACTACCTCATAATGTTATATATATATATATATATATATATATATATATATATATATATATATATAAACGTCAGCTGATAAAATATCTACTCGGCAAAAAATCTCATCGAAATTTGATGAGTAGTTCAGATTTTATTGACTATTGAGTGTTCCAGTCACCCGCTCGACATCGGACCTTTCCTTACCCCTTAATGATACAACACATACCTGGTCAACTGTCAAGTGTAACCAGAGTTACAAGCAAGCTTGTAATGCCTGATAACGGCGTGGTGCGTTGACAAACAGTGCATAGTTGTTACGTTTCTGGACGTCGCAGAATATGATTATCGACGCTTATAATAGTATCTTTGATGAAATTAATTTAGAAACGAAGAATAAGAAGACTGTGTTGTGAAGTGAACTGAAATGCACTCGTGTTTAGTTGAAAAAAATGCTGGTACCTTGTTTTCCCTCAATATTTCTGCGGCAATAAACAAACATTACCTGCTGTAGGGAATACAGGAAAAAATTTCCAACATTTGAAAACAATCGCAATTATCTGAACTGTGTGATGAAAAACTGAGGACAACTGCCAGCAAACAGAAACCAAACACAATCAAAACACAATGTACTGATGGCTTCTACTGTTGTGTGATTCGGCGGAGTGTAGACATTTTGTACATGGTTAAACGTTACTTCCCTACTCTTGAAACACGTCTGTAGGTAATGCAAACCCGCATGAGTTGTCGTGTGATAAATAATCTGTGAAACTTTTATCCAATAAAATTGGTTTGGTACATGACATGTAAAACCAAAGGCAATTACGTACGGACGAAAAAAAAAAATACATTGTCGCTTAAAAATTACTTACAAAAATGGTGTGTTTGTATGTTACTTCAATACTTTGTGTAATGATGAAATCTAAAAAAAATTTTAACTGTAAGTCGTAATAGGAAACATAAAAAAAAAATTATACTCGGCTCCAGCCTTCTTGATTTTGGTTTTCCATGGTTCCCCAAAATCACTTCCGACGAATACTGGGAGAGATTACCTAACAAATACCATGGCCGATTTCATCCCCCTATACTCTATAAAGTGTCCAGTTGTGTGTATATCTGTAATGATATTGACTGTTGACAACGTTATGGCTCACTTAAAATATTGCAATAATTGAACATTCTCATTACACTTCTTTTCAGTCATTGTAGTCGCACAGCAAGGCAATACTTGTATCTGCTGTACCGTGGGCGACGGAGTGACCATGGTGGGCCAGTGGGGCGGGTATGAAGATCACTGGTCTTAACCCAGTCGACTTATTTTATGGAATCCCTTGATGGAACTCGTTCATGAAACTGAAGTGGACAACATAGATAAACTTTAGTGTCGTGTTCAAGATGCATGTCGCTCTATAAAGGCTAATCCTGGTATGCTGCAGTGTGTGCACCTGTCTTACGATCGTCTCATTCGTGCATTTTAGAGATCTGTTGCGTGCATTTAGAGAAAATGCTGTAAACCTGCAAACGTGGTGTTAAGATGGCGGCATACGGCAACAGAAACATGTGGTGGTGCCCCATCGTTCTGAAACAACATGGTGTGGCAAATTTCTAACGGTATTTCCTCCAGCCATTCCAGCAACACATCCTGCAGGAACGTTAAGTAGTGGACTCCGCTGAGGCGGTCAGGTAGCAAATAAGTTCCCTACAAATGATTGTTGACAATGTCAGCCCTCATGTTGACACTGTAGTGCACTTGGTTTCCCGTAGGCTGCATGTGGTGGGGATTGTGGTGCGCCCATATGTGGCTGTTCCTATCACTACTGTACTCATTTTAACCATTCAATGCTGCAATTAGGGTGGCTCAGTAAGTCGTTGTATTGCCTACCTCTGCGGGGTTTCACTGCACCTTTGTATTTTGATTCGCATTTTCTCGAAAACGATAAATCGGAGTGAGCTAACACAAAGGGTACTTTCCCCTTCGTTTTACGCGATAAGCCATGATACTGTTATGAACCACGTAACCCTGGTTCTAACACAGCGATCAGTAACCAGGCCACCCGGCCAGGAATTCCATAATATTAAACATAAGTTGCTGCAAACTGCAAGGCAGAACTCCCCACTCCAACAGCGGTACGAGTTGCCACACAGGGCGTCATAAAGGGGCGTGTCACACTACCTACGAGGTCTGTCTGCCCCATATCGTCGCCAGGACCACTTCACTACCAAGATGTACCACAACGTCCAGATCTACGACGTGTCAATCACCGTGGACGTTTCCTTACATCAGCCTCGGCATCATTAACAAGGTGGGACTGTCATCGTCGTAACTAAATTGAGTGGCTCATAAGTGTTCATGAATGTCTCTAACTATTCTTGCCTCCCTCCGTAAAGAACATCGTAAAAGTAATGACATAGTTGTATATATTGTAAATTAAAGCCGTACGTGATATTTAGATTGCGAGTCTCACTTATATTAAAAGAATCCCTTAATTAAATAAGCTATAAAATACTGTACGTTTTACGTTAATACTCTAGCATTACCAAATAACAAGGAGTAATTTCCGTAAACGTAACAATATGTATCGAACATTTTTTTACTGGTTATTATTTAGAAGTTACTTACACAATTTTAATGAAATTCTTGCTTAACACACCGAGTTTCAAAATTGTTTTTAATAAACTACCACAAGTAAAAAAAAACTGTTTTTTTTATGAAATCCTTCAAAAGCTTTTCTATATGTAAAGGCTGGAAAATCATAGGTAAAAAATGCTCTACAACACATCGTGAAGCTGATTCGTAATCAAAGAATATGTTTTATGTTACTCTGACAGGAAATATTTTTCATCGCATTGCATCAGAATTGCGGACACTAAACTTAAGAATGCTGTAGGTTTTATTAAAGTTATTTTACACTCAACATTCGTTATACAACAGTATACACAAATAAGCTCAGTTTCATAAGATATTTATAGTTCTCTACGTAACAAAACTATACTCAAAGTCAGCGACAGCCTTTGTTCGTATGTATTTTAAGTTTACGCTACTCACATGTAAACATATAGTTAAATAGTTCTCACCTCGTTATAATATAGTTGAAGGGGAAAGCTTTACTTATCAGTTTTATGCATGGCACGAGGTTGTGTCACTCGTTTCAAGACGGGTTAGTTCTACCCAGTATCTGCGTTATTGTGAGCTTTGGACTATTTTTGTAACGGGTTAGCATAACAGACTAAACCGTTCTTACAAACGTACGCCACTGTCAATGCATGTTGCCCAGTTACAGAAAACCTCACAGTATAACGAAACGCAAAAGCCAGTTTTAGCTTTTGTTACAAACATATAGCATACATACAATTCCAAGCACCGAGAAACATGTCACAATAACCAAAATTAAAACTAAAAGAAAATAATTGCAAAAAATCATTTCAGAAAGACTTATAGTCTAATCTCGTTGCTATTTGCAGCCATAAATAGAACACATAAACAGTTATAACCACATAATTTTAGTTAATTAGAAGTTATGTATGTGTATTAAAAATGTAAGCATCTTACAAACGAAAGTAATAAAAGAGGGCACTGTTAAAAATTAGTAGCATATAATGCAAAACCATCAACATTTTAAATTATTTTACTATCGTAATAATGCTATTCAGTTCTCCTTAAAATTTCAAGGGTTTATTTCGATAAGTTTGCCTTCATTCTGCTACACATGAAACTGCCAGTAATTAGCTAAAAAAAAATTAGATTCATACATTCAACAATTTTGCGGTACAGCACTTGGGGAATTGTAATTTGGTAGAAATGACTAACATACTAAAGAGATTGAACCAACTGACTAAACTAAAGACATCAGTTCAAGAGATATCAGTACATTTCCGATAATTCAAGTTTGCGCGTCTGTCAGAGCTTAACAGCATCCCTGCACGTGGCGGACCTTACAACCTCGTTGACAATATATGTATGTGATTTATGTTTTGAGAACCATTTAATTGCTACTGTATTTTGATTTAAGCCAGTGACTGCAAAAATAATTCACTTTTCGTTATTTAATCTTATGCATATTTTTACTGAAAACATTAAATTTAATCAAGTTGTTCGTCCATATTTATTGTACATAAATTATGTTTGGTATCAGAAATGTTATTTTTGGTATTTACAACTTGAAATTACAATGACATTAAGTTATGCAAAAGGAACAGGAACGGATGAGGTACCCTCTGTGAGCATATTTCCGAAATCGTTATATTTGTTTCATTATCTCAGTATTGGGGATGTTTCATCCTGTGCTGTAACATCGCCACTGTTTTGAGGAGCTTAAAATAATGTTCCTGATATTTTATCCCTAAGTGAATAGTCACGATTATGATTCTTGCTAAGGGGGATGATATATAGGCATCCTATGTAATGTACTACCGTAATAATTATAGCACTCTTCAGTGTATAACATATACGAGTCGTGCACTGCGTTATAATTGTGGACATTCTCTATCTTCCTTACACTATCCTTGTGTAAGCGTGGTGTGAAAGCAAGCGGCTAGACGGGAAGTGTGTGGTAGATGTCTGCGCCGCTACTCGACCAGACCCAGGCAGACGACGCTAGAGAGGATGTCCTCGTGAAGGATATAACATGAAGGTCTGCTGTATCGTAACAAGGATACACGTCTCCTGAGACACGTTGTTATCTCCACAGTACTGATGTCTTCTGACACGAGGCCGGCAGTTCTACTGAATACAGCCCAGAGTGCTGCTGGACGTGAATACTGTCTTCGCCACGGGCTCATATCTACGCTGTTTTTAACAGTACTATTTTTTAAATCGTAAACCAAAACATATTTTGTAAAACTATTTTACACGCATGTTGAAAATAGTTTACACTTTGTAGGCAATTAAAAAAAAGTACATAGTTTTTTATGACTATGGAATTAAATAAATTTAACAAAAGTTGATAATTAACCAAAATTGTGTCGCTTTTATATTGTAAAAAAATTAAGCTTAATATCAAATGATATAAACAAAAACGAATAAACAAGAGCCCGTAGCTAGTAGATTCAACTGCAAGTTAGGAACAGCAGTGTTTTTAGATTCTCAAAATACAGTTGCTTCTGCTAGCTGTGCTGCTGATGATAAGAAGTCAAAATCAGCCGTCATTTCTTAAAAAAATAAAACAACGAACAATGACTGATCTATCACGTTCATTAAACTAAATTTTTCTACGAATAAAATTAAAAATTAAATACTTAAATTACTTCCGTAGGAAAATTATATTCGGTAAAATTATTTTTATCTAACTAAAGCTAATTCACATTACTGTCTTGTATTTTATCTTCATAAACCTCAGTACAGTTAGCGGTGGAAATCTCCTATAGGAAATTCAATGATTTTTTTAAACCTTAGCAAAATTAACATATTCGAAGCAACTGGCTAGCGGGTTTGCAATCTTGCGCTATGGCTGCGTTAGATAACAGTGCTCAAGCGATGGTGTTTAGAAAGTTTTTAGATTTCTATACCTTAACATTTAAATTAATATTTGCTTCCATTGATTAAAAAATGTCATAGTTCATTCGTTGGTATTGGGTAGCACAGGAATGTTCTCAACGTCAACTCAGAGACTAACAAAGTTTTACAGTTCAAAACAACCCGAACCCGACATAGAGATTCCTCTACCATTCAATAAATCTGTTTCCATTCTTACTTTTTTCCACATATCTCCTACAAGACACATTTTGACTGGAACGTTAAGGTATTTCGTCCTGAAGTTTTTTTATGTGTGTAAGTTGTTACTGAACAACACCTACAAACTCCGGCAGACGATTCCTTACGAAAAGCAAGCAGAAATTATATTTTGAATTCTGAATGTCAAAATTTATAATCGTATATCCCCAAAATATCGGAAACTAAATTACATAAAAGTACAATATTTTCAGAATTGCTTAATGCTGTTGGGACCTTCAAACCAACAGCAAATACAACTTATTACCTTCTACCCTTATGGCAATAATACGAGTGACTACCTTCAATAGCATTCAACTTTTTACTGTCAGAATTTTCGAACATTTGAAGATGGTTTATTGAGAAATAAGACCCGTGTAACAAAAAAGGTCCAGTTGTTGCAACTGTCTAGGACACACCGTTTATGCTCAAAAACACTTGAATATTCGTGCAGACATACAGAGCCTAGAACATAGGCAATCCTGCGAACGTCTATTTAATGTGTGCAGCGTATAGACGACGGTGGACATTCACTGTAAACAAAAGTACAACATTGTTAAAGTCGCAGATCAGTTTTTGCTAACAATCTGCGTACATATCGTAGCAGTTGTGAACGAAAATGGTAGGTCCCAGGCAGCTGAAACATGACGTGTGAATGGTATTGTTCGTCATGCTGATAATAAACCAAACACGAATAACTTGGCGAGGTAATACTATAAAGGAAACATAATAGTACAGTGACGGTATCAATGTTGTTTCTCCAAAGTATGGCAGCTAAAACCGCCACGGTGGTCTAATGGTCACGATGCTTGTCTTCCTACAAGGCGATACAGTTTTTATTACCGCCGGGTGTCACGCCAATTTTCACATGTGGGAATCGTGCCAGTACGAAGACCGACGTTGGCCGGTAGCTTTTGTCGTGGATCTCCTATTTTCCTTGTCCACCATTCCCAGTGCGACTTCATGTTCACACCATGTCACCCCTCTTTGGCTCTCAAAATCTTAAATGTTACGAACCGTCATAATCTCTTCATTCATTCTGGCAGTATTCCTACAAGGAATACTTTATGCTTGTTGGTGATTCTAAAGTCATAGAAACTGGTTTACGGTTGTTACTTATTGTGGCTGTTAATGTTTTGTTTGTTTAATTTCATTACTTGTGAACATTATAGTGGTATGCATTACTATCACGTTATACTTTGCTTTTTAATTCATCTCACCCGCGATCGAAACCCGCACATCTGATTCTGCATGTGTATTGCAAGTAGCCTACACGGCTACACACTGTCTGTTACGCATGCATGCTACATCTTTAAGGAGATTGGCGAAAACTGTTTATTTCGACAAGACTAGGCTCTATTAACTGTTTTTGTGTTTGGAATTACACCCGTGTTATAAATTAAGAGAGTATAGTCACCTACGACATTTTCGAAGTGTAACATGCCCAATTTATTGCTGCATCATGTTGGGATCCTAAATGTTTATGCAAATAAAATATTTTTAAAAGCCTGACTTTTCGGAGGTGGCGTGCTTTAGAGAAACATTGATATGAGGTATAATAGTACAGTGTCGGTATCAATGTTGTTTCTTTAAATCATGCCATGTTTGGTTTAGGATCCGCAGATCAGATATGATTTATATGAAGCACAGTTATGCCCATGAACTCGTCAGATAATGGCCCCTATTGACCTAAATGCATGTTCCGAACTGCTCGCTTACTCAACTCGGTGCGATTTAATGTCGTTGACGAGACGGTTTTCATCACCAAACTCATACAATTAATGTCGGTCCTTGGATCTTCGCGTGTGAAAACCGCGCTGGACGATGCCCTTTTGTCGGCGTGTTTTCTCAGCGATCTCCAGTTTCTCCCTTCCCTTCATTCCGTCACTGCTCCATACTCACGTCATATCACCTCTTAACAGCGCTGAAGACCTCGATATTAAGCTCTAAACAAAGTGTCACATCTCACCTGATAAAATTAAATATTTAATGATGAAGCAAACCATTGTTCACAGGAAACTCCAATGTCATGTTCGCCAGATCTGTCAGAGCTCGACTTCCTCTTGTGGGGCTGCATACTTTCACTTGTTTATGAGGCTCCAGTGAACAGCGTAGCAGAACTTGTTGGCTGGATTTCCATCGCCGCAGCCTACATCACAGATAGACGTTGGATATTTTCCCGCGTGCGGCAATCAATGACCCGTACATGTATTCTATGCGTCAAAGTCAATCCTGGACATATTGAGATTTACTATAAGAATATTACAAGGAAAATATATAACACGGCTTTGCCTGCTCTCGTGTCAATATGTATTAGGTTTATGTATTATGTTCATCTTATTGTTAATTTATGTAACTATACAGCAGTTGGCAATAAATGTGTAGAATAATTTTGTGAGAACTAATAATTTGACATTGGTTCTTGCTACCAGAGTAATAACTATCTTGACGCATGATGTGGCGTACCATGTTTGATTATTAGCACACACACGTTGTGCAGCAATTTATTTTACTTTATGAGGTCGTATCGCAATACCTACTTTACCAAGAATGTTACTTAGTTGAATATTTGTTTGAACATTAGTTTGCAGCATTATTAAATATTTAATTTTATCATGTTGATGATGGATACTGTCTCGTGAACGACATTAAATCGCATCGAGTTGAGTAAACGGGCAGTTCGGAACATGCATTTAGGTCAATAGGGGCCATTATCTGACGACTGCATGGCCATAACTGGGATTCATAACTAATAATAAATAAATTACATTTGAAAGACACCAAGCATGACGGGTAGTATCTGTCAATCCTTTCTAGGGTATAACCAGTTGTGCACCGACGTCCCAGTTCAGCTCTTGAAACAACTATGCAGCATATTCTGTGAATATTAATACTGAATCAACGGCAGTTTTAAGACCAGTATTGTCATTAAACATCTGTAATTTATACGATTACGTTAGTATTTTTGTTATTAATATATAGTTGTAAATATTGGTAATATTTTTAAGTTGTCTCTCGGTGAATCTGTGATAACTGTCACGTCTTACAGGGTCTAAATACCCACAGGACATAGGTGCAAAGCACTGTGACCGTGTGGTAGACAATCCGCATTGCGTACGCTACACAAGTTGCATAGCAACAAGCATTATTAATCAACTTGTGAAAATACTGCAAAATGAATTTCAACGTGAACCAGTGCCCTAAGACAGTCAGACAAAGTCAACTTTCTTTGTTACAATCAAACTTTTGTTCCTTAATTTATCAGAAAACTGATTATAATACACGGTTACCACTTTTCGAACAATTACAATGACGCTTGTACAAATTTTATTAATGTTAGAGGAATGATTTGACAAAATGTGAACCAACATTTTTAAAATCTTCGTTCACGTGAACGTTATACGAATAGTTAGTCTTTGATTTCATTTTGTTTCTTGTTTATGTTCACAAAAGCATTATCAAACCTCCAATTTTAAGGGCGCGTACAGCGCTTAGTAATAATTTTTGGTTATAAGTTGTTTATATGTTTCCGACATATACCGTCGGCACGAATCACCTCCAGAAAAATGTCGGTTTAAATAAGAATCATCCTGAGTATATATATTCACAAAAAACACCGACAAATTTCGGCAGGTGATTCATTGTGAAAAATAAGCAGGAAATATGTCAGACATTTTGTGCGTAACCAAAATGTTAAGGGAGTAATTCGCCTTTGAAAATCAAATTTTAAATTTTTTATTTCCCCACAGACCGAACACTGAACGACGTAAACTGACCAAACTCAGGATATTACGTCTTGACATTACGACTGACAAACCAACAGTAAACGCCAGTTACGAAAATAAAAGGGGTTGCTACCCTTAAATTGCTGACAAATATTTAACGCATGGATAATACAACAGTTAAAAGTTAATTATTGGGTAATGTGAACTTAGTAATATGAACGGTCTGTGTAGCGGCTGTCTATGACGCCTAGTTTTCGTACAAAACGCAAGTCAAGATTTGGCGATGTGACACAGAGCCTAGCGTGTAGGCAACACTGCGTACACGAGTGTCTGGTATTTTCCGTAACGCCGCACAGATGACGGCGGACATTCCTTGAAAATATCACTTACCGTAGCTTGAATAGCTCACATAACTGTAACCAACATTTTGTTTCTTGCTGAATTTGTGAATATGTTCTGAAAAAAAAAAAGATGAATTTGCAAGTGAAGGAAATATCTCGTTGGTACAACGCACGAAGTTAGACATTTAAACAGTTTGTGTAATTCTGGCCTCTACTGTAAAGTGTAGAGGAGCCGATATTGTTTTCAGGTATTGTCAGATATTTCTGATACCAATACTGATACTACATTGAGAATGTAAAATAACTTTATTCTAGACGTAGGAAATTATGAACTTAGTTTTCAGAACAAATCCTCAAAGAACATTCTAATTTTCTTAATGTTTATTGTTTTAGCTTTACTTGCTTTTAAAATAAATAAAATTATACGAACCATAAACTAGTCAGTGACTCAAACATATGCGGGCGTGTGATGAATGATATGGTCTACTTTTTGACATTATACGTTATGCAATTTCGGTTTAAAATTGATGCCAGGTATAGATGAACTAAAAGTCACCAAGTCATTTAAATTTGTAAACTACTTGCGACTGTGACATTGCTGGGTGCGTTTTTCTCTGCCAGAATGTTGTGTTGAAAATTTCTGCTACATGAACAGAGAGAAGAAAAAATCTAGAATTTTAATCTCTTCCACTTCAAAAGGAGCGGGCGGGTTGGATTGATCGGTACAGGAACAGCCCTGCAGTAAACTTGTAGTCAAATGTCAGGTTCTAAAACACTCCAAACTTTACAATCTCAAATCAGTTACGTGATTTCCTGTCAGTAGTGATACGTCGAATACCTTTCCTTTACCTTCCCTATCTCTCAGCCTAGGTATTGTATCTGTCTGGTATTTAATGCAGTTTTCCTATATGTCAGATACCATTCAAGCATGTGAAAACAATGCCACATCAGTGTTACACAAGCAGTGCAGCACTGTGTTATTTTACACACCGTAACGGTTTATTGCAGAAAACATTTTTTATCTAATATGAACACTTGTTAACTATTAAGTGACATTTAAGGCTTAAACTCTACCTTGAAACGAATTATTTTAATTGTGTGTGTGTTTAATGCTGGCAGAGTTAACGGCACATATTAATAAACAACACAATTGAACGTAAATCGAAATACATATCGTAGAAGAGACTACCCTAACACATCTCTATTATTGTAAACTACCATTTGTGCTGACACGGACGTGAAATTGCTTTGTGTAACGTTGAAGCTTAATTGAGCAGTAACAACATACTTATATTGTTTCACTTGCGCCCGTGCGCGTACACACACACATACATATATATATATTAATTTTTTAAAACACACAAATGATTTCAGCTAGGTATGAAGTGTTGCTTACAGTTATGTGAGCTCTTTAAGCAACGATACGTAATATCTACCTAAGTCTGTGGGGCGCTGCGGAATAAACCTGACACTTGTGTATGCAGTGTTGCCTACACGCTAAGCTCTGTGCCACCACGCAAATACTTGACGTGCGTTTTGCTCGAAAACTAGGCGTCCTGGACAGTCGCTACAAGAGGACCGTTTTTATTAGTTAGGTCACATTACGCAATAATTCACTTTTAATTGTTGGATTGTCCTTACGTTAAAAAAAATTGACAGCAATTGTAACATAGCAATTGATTATTTATATATATCCGCATGATTTGTTTATGTTTAGGAATATTGACGTTTGTTTGTCTATGTATACTTAAGTATCTTTGGCCGTAGACACCTCGAGCCGTGTTATTTTATTACGTGTTCCTGGTTTTGTAATTTATGTTGTAATAGAATTTATCAGTGGTAATGGTCTCCAGGTTTCTA
>PNEQ01087382.1:26038-37202 GCA_003012365.1 Medauroidea extradentata | reverse complement strand
GTATGTAAGGTGCAAAATCCAGTTTTTCGATTATTACGACATTTCCTTTTGTGTTAGGTCGAGTTAGTCACACTAACATCGTTTCTGCTAATATTAAGATTATTCTAGCATGCTCATTAACATTTTAAATCCCTTATTTATCACAGAAACTCATATTTTGTAAGTCGAGATAGACATTCGAATAGCCGCCATCTTGTCGGCCAACGGTGCTCACTTCGTACACTTATTTCGTATACGAGTTCGAGATAGTGGAGCATACATCTTTTCAACTAGGCCAGTTCGTATGCGAATCTGACCATTCGAAACGACTCGTACACGAACACTCGAGCTGTGTTTTCCAGCATAGGCCCCCAGTACGTGTGAATTGAGTTGAACCAGGGGGTGGACACAGAATAGGGCGGCCAGGGCCACTAATTTGAAGGGCATCATGCACTGACAACATTACAAAGTAATCATTATGTGTAATATAAAGACATTCTTTCGTGGTTTATAATACTAGAGTGTCAATCACTTATTGCGTATATATTTGATTTTTATTTATTTATAGTAATACACATTTTCAATTACAATAACTTTTCGGTTAAGTTGTCTACCATGAGACTCGCGACCTCGTGATTGCTCGGACTGCTCGTGATGGCTACCTATCGTAAATTGTTTTTGCGTTTGTGGAAGAATTCTAATTAAATTTTATAATAATGGGGACGATCAGGAGGTACCCCTGTTCAACAAATAATTTCGAATCTGTTCATTCACGTGCAGAACGGGTGTACAAATGTTCTACTTACCCCAAAAATTTGAACAGGAGGTTAGATAACGTATTTTTGTTGCCAACCTGTAAACTAAAAGTTTTTGTTTTCTAAGTTGCCGGTGAATGATGCCCCTTTTTTAATGGCTCGTTGGTTAACATGGCCGTGTCCACTCTTGAATACTTTACTTCCTCTATGAGTTGAACTGAACACTTAGTTTTCCATGTTCAACGTCGCAGAAAAATTTTAATTGTGAAAGTAACACTTTCACGCATTTACAAGGACGGCAGTGTATTTTCGGTTTCTATAATTAGGATTTGGATGAGTTAGGGACTCTTATGCTAGCTATTATTCTAATGATTTTCTTCTACTGTCCATACCGTGTAAAGAATTCCATTATTAGACAAAAAAAGTAGGACAATGTAAACAAAAACATATGTATCCTTCCACCACCATGTGCTTTCCAGCTGACAACCAAAACATGTCAACAGTTAAGGTATATTATGATTGCAATAACATCCTAAGTGTGTTGTGATTTTCTTTAGATAATTTTTTTTAGATCTCAGACAAATCATTTATTTACAATACTAGCTGCACATTAACCTCACTAGGGTTAGGTGGGCAATGTTAATGGAATTATTTCATATTACAGCAATGGACAGCCTACTACAATTATTTAAAAGTTAACATTTTTTTGTATATTTTTCTAGGTATGATCAAAATTGTAACATGTAATGACGTTACTAAAAATAAACAAACATGTATGGCCAACGTATGTTTTCTACTTGACATCTAAAAATATTAAATAATAGAAATTTATTTGGTTACAACAAAACTGAAGTTGCAAGAGCTTATGACAGTGCAAGCAAACATATTTAAACAAAAATAATAAATAATAAAATTCATGCAAGCATTAATACAATTATTTTACGTGTTGCCTTCAGTTTGGTTCTACACTATCAGATAATAACGCCGTATAGGCCTAGTTTAAGTTTCCAGTTGTAGACTATTAAACAAACTTATCTTTTGTTGCAGGGCCTACCTTCGAAATATCAGTGTTATTATAGTCATGTGACTATACACTATATAGCCAAAATTTGTGCTCTCACAACCTAAACGGAAATAATATATCAATAAAAAGTGTAAGTATTAAACAAACATGGGTAGGCCCAAGTGCCCAGATCAGCTTTAAATCATTTTATTGATTAACAAATATCATTAAGGCTTCTGTGGGACCAAAGATAGGGTTTTACATGTTAAACTAAATTCCGTGTAACTCAGTCACCCTTTGAGATATCGCTTTCGGATTGAAACCATTTTCTGCATTGAGAAGTGGAGAATACTGCTTCGTAAACGGAAATGCGAAAATAATTTTATGAGTACGGGGTTTCGGGTGTTTAATCGGCACGAAAACACTTATTTGATCATAGTTTTCAGGGTATTGATATAACTTGCTAAAAGATTCCGTAGCAGTGCGGGCCGTATCGTACTGAACAAAAAAGTTAGTGGTGGCATATATGTAGGTTTGAAAGTGACTGAGATATTTAGGAATATAATTTAACCAGTAACGCCCTATCCTTGCTGCCGCCGGAGCTCTGAGCTAGGCAGAGTCCTTAAACAAGTACACTTTAATGACCGGGAAATATATAGACGTACGTCTTCTGGCCGTTTCTTTTGATAATATGTACGCCTAAATTTTTGCAGCTGACAGGCACAAAATCTCACGTGGACATTATAATAACCACTTACTTGATTTAAAAAAACGTGGACTTTTTCTTACAAAAAGAATGTATTGAGTCGGCGCTTTGAAAAAGCATGTTTACATATAGGACTACAACAAGAACCGTAAGTGTTCACCCAAAAATTCTGTTAGAATAAAGGTTGGGTAAATTTTTATTTTATTTTATGTAGCACTTTTCTCTGGACGGATTACCTACTACTTATTTAGCGACTGTTTTTGTAGACATGCCAGCTGAAGTTACTGTCTTCCGAATCACGTCTTAATATCCCGTTGTTGTTGGCGATTACACGTCGCGTATTTTAATCCCTGTATTGCAATATAATACAATTACATACGTGCACAAAATATTAAAATAACACCGTACAAGAATCTCAAACGTACCGAACACACGAGAAGCTCAAACACTCGCAACGCAAATGGCCGCTCTTTGTTTTGGTTGCCGGACGTCATTTCTCATTGGCGATTACAGGCTGGGTTTTATAATCCCTACATTACAATATATTAAATATATGCACAGAATAAAAAAGTACCACATTATAAGAATTTCAAACACACGCGAATGCGGTAACTTTTCACAATCGCAAATGGCCGTGCTTTGTTTTGGTTACAGGTCGACTGATAACGGTGCAGTTGTTTGTAAATTAGTTATAAAATTACGCTATTTGAATACAATAAAATAGTTAACTGACAAATGCTGGCTACGAAGCCGTTTTATTATATTACGTTTCCTCCAAAATGCTTACTTATTTTTCATATATAATACACACTACTTTCAACGTCGGCGATGGAAGTTAACCGATTTGTTGATCAGGGCTGCCACTACTGCTTCATCAGGTCATACGGTTACGTCCTGTTGTTTTAAATGGTTGCCACGTGTCTGGCACGTGTTAAAAGTATTGGTAGCATCGGCTGTCAAAATATGGAATTCTTACATGGGATAGATAGTAAAATACTTTCTACTGGTGTACTGAAGAATAAACTGATCAACACCGAGTAGTTTTTATTATTTATATTGTATAACTTGTACGCAATTTACAATATACGTATCCTCAAAATGCAGAACGTTCTAAACGTAAACTTGTGATGAACCAATTGAAACAAAGGAACAGGCTTGTTAGTCTATCAGCTGAGTGAAATGGCTTCAATCATGCGGTAAAGACGAGTGAGGTATCATTTTATTCATTATTTTCTGTAGAATACGGATATGCTAAGCCAGGATTCGAAATCGGTGGCTTTCATATCGTCTTTTAAAAAAAAAAGTAACAGAACATTGAAATTTCGTTTTACGGGTTATAATATTCGTAACCTACACAAAAACAAAACTGAATAAAATAACTTCTCACTCGTATTTACCGTAGGACTCACCGCATTTTCGTGAGAATCTGGCTCTAGCTGATAGATCGGGCGCTGCAGATAATCCCTGTCAGTTTTGGTAACATGAGTTGCCACTTCTTGTACTCTCATAACTGCTCCGCGTTCACTCAAGGTACTGGGGATAGAAGCAACGTATCTCCACAAGTAGGTGTCCTGTTTTCGTCGGGTAAAAAATTGAAATTATTTAGTTTTAATTACTGTTTTTACACGATAATAGTTATTCCAGAAATGTTCAGATTGCAACATACTATACAACATGGTTAGGAACAAGTCTAAGACACAGTTTTATGCATTATTCATGCTGCATTACTCTACTACAATTAACTAAATCATTAAAAAAAGGCTTATTTTCCAATTTTTTTTCTTTAAAAAGTTAAAAGATTTTTGTATACATCAAATGTCTTAGACAATTATACGACTTTATGACACCTACTTCCGAAAACGATATATTTTAACTTCATTCGTTCTCTCAATAATGTTCAATAACGGTACACATGTTTCTCGCTGTTTAGCATACCGTACCGAGCACCCTTAAGAGGCGTCTTCGCCGGGGTCGTATTTCCACCTTTGACGCGTGGGAACAGCATAGTGATAAGAGCCAGTGTCCCACGCTTGACGAGAAGCATATCGCCTCTTTTCGCAGCGCGCCAAACTGGTGTGCAATGGTTTCGTTGTAGTCTTTTTTTTCTACGGGATTATAAGCGGTGACCACAACATTTTATTTTTGAATAGTATGAAGTAAAGACCAACGCATGTCTCTCATTTTGCACTCTACAAATTCAGGCAATATTTTCGGAGTTACAGCAGTATGAAGAAAAACCCGTTTTTAGCCAATTTGAGATGCCCGAAAATCAACTTTTTAACAAGTGTGCTGCATTTTTTAAAACATAGAAGCATAGTTTCAAGTGTGCGTTCTTTTCGTAGATAAACACAACATGAATAAGTTAAGCGGTTTCGCGTAAAAAATAATACGCGTGACACGCTGTGACGCCATCCATGCGCCAGTCGAGGACTCTTCTGAAGGGGATTGGTGAGGTGAAGTGAAGATATTTTGGTCAGCGATTAACACAGAGGTCTTCAGCGCTGGCGAGGGGTGACATGAGGTGAGTACGGAGTAGCGCTGGAATGAAAGAGCGGGGTAAACGGGAGACCCCCGAGAAAACCCGCCGACCAGCGGCATCGTCCGGCACGATTCCCACATGCGAAAATCCGAGAACCGACCCCGGATCGCCTTGGTGGGAAGCGAATGGTCTAACCCCTCGACCACCGCGGTCCCAAGGGGATTGGTGCATGGAAAACTGAACAATAGTTATACTGCACGTGGTGTCTTTTAGAGTGGCACTGTGCTTACCTGCATAAAGTTACGTGGCATGACAACAAAACTGGTAGTTGCAACTTCATTTATATGGACTTTGTGAGGAGGAATTTTAGAAGTTCACACACTTTCAGAACGCCTGTTTGTGAGCACGGTGTTTTATGTCTTTATCATCATCACAGAGGCACAGACTGGAAAGCTTTACTTATTTACTTGAAATGCTTATGTTACTGATTTGAGCAATAAGTACTTTCAAAGCATTAAGTAAAACCTTTACTTTCATTCGCTCCCTTATTGGTAACAGTATAACATAAAACACGTACTCGGAGTGGGCGTATTGAAAGTGTACGTGAAGTCCTCACAAACTCCTCATAAATGCAGTTGGAACTACCAGTATTGTTGCCAGGAGACGTAACTTTGTGCAGGTACCCACAGAAGCCACTCTAAAAGGGACGTTTTGTAATTCAACAAATTTTCAGTTTTCCATGCACCAATCTCCTCTGTGCATCGTTCAATATTCATAGTCAATATTCCCAATAACTGATATTTAATTTATCAGAAATTTTAGTTTTTAATTACTTCATTCATTAAAAAATGTCACTGTTTGAAGTACCTTATTCACGACATTGGCATTATAAAAATTTCGCCTTTCCTCACTTTAGTCAAAGTTCACACTGAGACTTCTATAGGAATAAAGTCCACTCCCCCCCTCTCTCCCTTTCTTCAGCACTCCTCAGTCGAACTCTTCTCGTGCTTAATGTATATAACTGCATGCCATGCATATACAAAATGCTAGCATTTTACTCGGTATTTCGGCATTACACAGAAATGCCACTGCCTACCTCAAATAAGCATTTTATTTGGGTTTTATGAGAGAATACACAGAACATGCTGAATCATCTGAAAATAATCTCGTATGTTAAGATATAACTTAATTGCAGATTTTCTCTCCCTGGCTGCAGGATGCACATAACGCTCATATATTTCACATGGATGTTTACAAAAAGAAACACGTACTTCTACAAAAATAATTATCATAATTTTATTTTAATCAAATACATGAAAGCAACTGCAAACTTAAATATTATATTGCATCAACTCTCTGTTAATTGTCATCGTAGATAAAAAAAAAAAAATCTTTATATAGCTCCAAGGGGTGAAATATTTTTGTTGTACGGTTTATCCTTACTACGATTAGTAAGTGAACCTCTGTTCTTAGTGGATAACAGCAGTCACGTTTTATAATAATATTCGGTTACCAATTTACGTTCAAACACTTTTCGACGTGAAGCCTATACGCCGATTCAATGGCTTACACACACAGGGGTTAAGTTGCATTTGATGCATGCACCAATGTAACTCTTGCCGTGTCCTTGCAACCAGTCCTCAAACGGAGGTCAACGTTACAAGCAGGTGCCACCCTAAACACTAAAGTCCAATAGTATAAAATATTAAGTGGGAGCAATGGACAGTAATAATCTGGTATCAGGTAATTTTCTCAAGAAAGTATTCACTACACTTAAAAAAAAAAAAAAAAATATATATATATATATATATATATATATATATATATATATATATATATATATATATATATATATATATATATCTGTACACTACAAACAAATCCAAACTCGCACAATATGAAATGCACGTTGAAACATAATTTTAGTAACAACGTTCTGCAGACTTACAATAAAGAAAATTTTCCGTATGTACGCATAACGCGAAAATTTTTACCAATAAGCCGCTTACATTACAATTCTATACATGTAAGTAAAGTTCGTTTAAGTAACATAACTCACACCTCTACGTGCCTGATTAAAGACACCTCCTTGATGTACTTTTAAATTATATGAATAAATGTTGAAATATTAAAAAGTCGCAAAAGTATCGGCAGTGGCATCACAAGCCTCCAAAATAACTTCATCAGCCACTACGTGCACATTAAATAGGTGCTATAAGCACTAAACACTTTATTTAACCTTTGAAAAATATCACTAACCGTTTTTACTTATAACTTAAAATAAACTAAAGATACCTTACTGTTTGCTTTCTTGGCAGCGAATTACCGAATATAGTTCTGTTTATTTTCCTACCTTGATACAACAATAGGCCTACTGAAATAAAATCAACTAAAATCGACATGCTTGTATTTTACACAATTAATAAACTCAGTAAACTCCCAATTATGTGGGCCCCGATTAACCGGTATTCGGATTATCCGTGCTTACTGCATTCTGTGTGTTTGACACTGTATACAACATTTAAACTTCCTTTAAACATAAGAATGCTGATTACTGCGCACAAGAATAGGTAGCATATTTCGCTCGTGTTTACCGTGCACCTTAGAAATGATTTTGTTTATTTTAGGAAAAGGCGCGAGAAGGAATACGGCGTTTAAAAGAATTACAAACAAAATTCAATTTTTTAATAGTTATATTGGAAAAGTGTGCTATTTTCGGACTATCCGTGTTTCCCGATCACCCGTGCGTTGCCAGACATTAATTAACACGGATAATCAGGAGTTTACTGTATTTATAAATCAAACTATACAGGTTCCTACCGAAAGCACAATTTATCTTACACGTGCAAACAGAGTGACGTGTCCGGAGAGGTTAGACATTTCCCGTCGTTATCCGTTACGAGCGGAAAGAATTGGCTTTAAATAGAAACTTGGTAGGGCTTTTTGAATTCTCACTTTATTCCGAACCGCCTACTACAGTTTTACTGTGGACGCCAGGACGCCTGCCAAGGCCTTCGAGCAATGTGCAGTGCTTCAGCCAATACAACATTAATTTACTCAACATGTGTGAGTTACGTCTGATCAGGAATTACATTCAAATAACGTTACACGTGTGTATACCCATCTCAGATGCTCCAGTAATCTTCAAATATTACTTCCTCGCACCCGAAAATGTCGAAAATAGGTGGTTTTTCCGGTCTTTTTAGGTATTAAGGGCGAGGTTCACCTCAGTTTTCAAAATCTTTTTTTTTTGTAACAATATTTGTACCAGATATTTATTTTCTTATTTTAGACATAAATTGTGATCACATCTTCCTCTTAGGAAATTTGAGTATATCTCATAGTTTTTGCATAATGAGTCGCAAAATTTGCGCTTTACGGTTTTATGCACGCCACAAAAAAAGCAACTGACACACCAAACTGAAAAAAAATTCAGTGTATAACAATGTTGTAGGCTATGATATGACATACACAAAATCAATGTTGAAATTTTGAATATTTTAATTTCAAAATTCAGTTTTTTTATTAAATACGAAAAAAAAAATCATTTTTATTTTTATGTGTATCAAATCATACCCGACAACATTGTTATACACCGTGAATTTTTTCGGTTTGGTATGTCATTTGGTTATTGTGGCATGCATAAAACCGTAAAGGGCAATTTTTGACGTTTACGACTTATTACGCAAAAACGATGAGAGGTACACCTAAGAGGAAGATTTGATCACTATTTATGTCTAAACTAAGGAAAAAAATATCTGGTACAAATATAAAAATTAAAAAAAGGCGTTGAAAACTGAGGTGAATCTCGCCCTTAACATCTTGGTGTAGACACGTATGCATGTACAATACACCTTTATCCCAAATATTACGTTATAATGTTAGGATCGAAGGTTTCGTAGAGGCGATCTATCGTCGAGAAGACTGCGCACCAGTCAGGCGACACGCGCCTAGAGGAGGCGTGATGAACAATCAGTGTCGCCCTTAGCGCTCCACACTTCTAGACTTCATTTTATGTACATTATATTGGTTTGTCAATAACTTGCGTGTTGATTTATTAACTGCTTTGATTGTATGTTACGAATAATTACTTTATGAAGGTGGGGCAGAAAATAATAATAAAACCACTTGACCTTACCCTCTTGATTCTGCTTCAGCTAACCGTTTTAGTACTGTGTTCTTGTTAACGTGTAAGCATTTAATAATATCGTGATCGTGTTCATGTTACGTAGGCCTACTGTACATTTACTACTTTAGTAATGTTAGTAAACTTATTGTAATTGGCAATACGAATGAGGCATTAAACATTCTGTTGATGTTGATGTTCATTTAGTCGAGGGGGAAAATGTAGAGAATAAGCGGGATGGGGTACGGTACGGATTGAGGGACGGCCAACATGAAAGAATTTAATATTTAATAAACATATTTAAGTAAATAGGTTTCTTATTCATATATTTATATACTAGTAAATAGGAAAACTAAAGTAACCTTTATCTCGAATTAAAAACATCAAAACTGATCAGTAAATGGCCCAGCGGCTGAGAACCTACCTAATCGAACAATACATTTCTGTTCTGTTCTAAGCCTCGAAAAACGCCAAATACGTTCATTCAGGTGACCAACTGAACTTTTTTTTTTAAAGGGAAATACGTAATGTACTATGTTATACACGAGGCCAGCAAAACACACAGTACTAGATTTTATACTTCAACTCTCTTTGTATAAATTAAGAAATTTTTTCATACATAATTATTAACATTATGTAATGTTCATCGCACTACATATAGTGGAACGGACACCTCAGGTTCACTTTAGAACAAGAAGTGTCGACTGACATAGCATCCAAACACACTCCCATTACGCGAAACAGAGTATACACATAACCAGACAGGAAACAAGTCTGTGCGGTGACTGTCGTTTCATCGAACGACGACCAGAGTGGTGAGTGACAAAGGAGACGGTAGTATCAAGAAGGTACAAAAGCAAGAGGGTTTGGATGGAGAAGGTGGGGCGAGGGAAACCAGTTCGCAACCGGGCTGGCCAGAGCGGTCGTGAGCTGCCCGTCTCGACAACCATGTTCACGACCAAAGAAAAACTGGTACAAGGCAGTTCAACTTCACAGTGGAACACAAATTACGTCACGAGAAATAAAAAACCTGAATTACAAAAATCATCACATGAAAGAGCACAAAATCTTATTGCAAACATACAAACTTTACACCAGATGCGTCTGCACTATGTAACCAAATTTCAAATCAAACACAAGTCCCAACTCCGATATCATGATTTCATTAACTTTTTATATATTTTTTCTTCTCGAAATAACTTCTAATCAAATTCAGTGACTGTTCCTTAATAAATACAAGGCCGTAAACTTGTTCAATGTCACGTAAAAATATAGTAAA
The DNA here is from genome assembly GCA_003012365.1 of Medauroidea extradentata. Taxonomy (NCBI): domain Eukaryota; kingdom Metazoa; phylum Arthropoda; class Insecta; order Phasmatodea; family Phasmatidae; genus Medauroidea; species Medauroidea extradentata. Next base: position 26,875 of record PNEQ01087382.1, on the reverse strand, counting down.
ATAAATTGCACGCTTAGATGCATCAGAAAAAAAAGGTAAGGTCACGGTTCAGCTCAGTTTTCAACGTATTTTTTTTATTTATTTTTACATTTGTACCAGATACTATTATCTTATTTAAAACAGAAATTGAGATTACATCTTCCTCTTAGGAAATTTTTGTATATCTCATTGTTTTTGCGTAATGAGTCGTAAACGTCAAAATTTGAACTTTACGGTTTTATGTACAACACTAAGGCCCGATCCTATAGTCGCCACCCAGAAGCTATTCCATACACAAAAGGCTCTCCCAGCCAATTTGCAGATTATAGTCTCCACCTGGGTGATATATCCATTTTATGAGCCTCTTCCAGCAAAAGCACATCCTATAGACCACACACAGATGTCGATCCACACATAGGGTAGGAAAGCTTTCCATTTCTTTACGGATGTGGTCTGTAGCACTTCCAGACAAGCAATTCCATAAACTATTTCAACATGATGGACGATTTGAATGAGTTTCGTAACCATATAAATAACGTTTATGAGTTCTACGATGAAATGGAAGATAATTTTCGGTTTCCAAAAAGATACATTAGAAGTATGTCAGACCCGATGGAAATATTAACAAAAAATATATTTGAAAAAAAAAAAAATTGGAATGCCGCCCTTAAAACATTCGCTGTTCCACTCCATTATATGTGGTTTAAAGCGAAGCTTATTCTAACCATGAACACTGTTATTTGTGTACTGATCAGAATTATGCATTGTGAAATTAAAACAGAAATTAAGCAGGGCTTTCAAAAGTTCTCACTTTACTGTGAGCAGTACCTAACATAACTTTACATAACCTAATAGGCT
>PNEQ01087382.1:0-25938 GCA_003012365.1 Medauroidea extradentata | reverse complement strand
CTGTCTTTTAACCCCACAATTTCCCTGCTCTTCATAGCTCTGCCCACTATCAAGTTTTTAGAGTTTAGTAGTTTAAAACACATAGTTTTCGTACTTTTATTTAAATGTAAAATGAGGTTAATTTAACAGTTTTCTGGAATGGTTTTTGCTATCATGGTAACAGTAGCTATTTCTTCTGATCATTCGACACTGTGTCAGTGTTTTACTTTCGAAGATGTGTTTATATTGCCTAACTTAATCAAACAGTATATTATTTTCTGTCCGGCTGAACATCGTGGATTTGCTTTATGCATACATTAGGTATTACAATTAAACAAAAACCCCAACCACCTGCAGTCAACAAACAAAACACGATCATAAATCTAAAGGGTGTGTTCCTTTTCTTGGCTCAGAGCAAAACAACCGACTGGAATTAGTGCCCTGTTGCCAGATTTTCATAATATTCGGGTATTGAAGCTTACCCAGCTGGAAGCGGCCTGGAAGTCGACTATAAGTTGTTGCACTTGGAAAGGCTTCTGGCTAGAAATCTTTCCATGCCCGATTTGGAAGTCGACTATAGGATCGGGCCTAAAACCAACTGACGTGTCGAACCTAAAAAATTCACAGTGTATAACAATGTTGTAGGCTGTGATTTGACACACATAAAAACATTATATATGTGTGTGTGTATATATATATATATATGTGTGTGTATATATATATATATATATATATATATATATATATATATATATATATATATATATATATATATATATATATATATATATATGTGTGTGTGTGTGTGTGTGTGTACGTATTTAAAAAAAATTGTTGAAATTTTTTAATTTTCGCTTTAAAATTCAGCATTTTTTATTAAATACAAAAACATTTTATTTTTTGTTGAAATACAAGTAAAATCATAGCCTACAAGATTGTTATACACGGTGAATTTTTTTAGGTTTGGTATGTCAATTGGTTTTAGTGGCATACATAAAACTGTAAAGTGCAAATTTTGACGTTTACGACACATTACGCAAAAACTATGAGAAATACAAAAAATTCCTCAGAGGAAGATTTAATCACAATTTATGTCTTAGACTAAATAAGAAAATAAATCTGGTACAAATATAAAAATTAAAAAAGGCGTTGAAAACTGAGGTTAACCACGCCCTTAGATCACAATCTTGAATCTTTTGGTTACAAAATGATAGCCTGTTCATGGAAAAATTAATACGTGCGTTTTAAGAGTACTGCAAAAATCCTGTTCATTTATGACAGTTGTTAGTATAAACATTATAGTGCTACTAATAAACACAGACATTAAAATACTCATTCTATAACAAAAAATCTATTACAAATATTGGCAAAAATATCACATTGCTCATCCTAAAATAACGCCGAAATACGCCTTGGCCCACTCTTCAAATAAAGGAACTACAAAACGGTCATGAAGACACAGATACGAACAATTAACTGCGGCACAGCTTGTAATGTAAAAAGTTCAAAATGTCATACAGTGAAATTTTTCGTACACAAAGTGTCAACGTAGCACGGAGTAGGACCCTTCTTGCACTCCACGTGCAAGTATGTTTTTAATTACTGTTACGTCAAGTTAACGCATAAACATGTCTGCATTTCCCAGGACTTTAATCCCGTGTCCATAATAATGTAGGGTTGAACAGAGAAATTTCAATACTCGAAATGAAGTTATACACTTGGTGGTAAGCACAACATATCCCAATTACGTACGTTTCTAGAAGAGAAAACTAGCTACAAATAATTACACCTCAGTACAATAATTAGTGGCAAAGTAAACAAAAATAAACAGAAATAAGGTTACAAATTAAATAAGTGTTTTGGACATAAACCATTGCAGCAAATGGCGTCATAAGAAAAACCAAGACTACACACACACAAACACACAGAATAAACGATGCCATATCCTTGTTTATTCTGTGCTAACACACAAGTAAACGAGAAAGATTTTGTTGGCAGATAACAAATAAACGTAAATACGCAATTCCGGTTGCAATTCGGTCAATGGGTTAAAAACAACAAAATGAGAAATAACACTGAAACAAACGAACACACAGGCACAGAAAACACCCCAAGAATGTGAGTGGTCAGTTTGTAATCAAAACATATCGGATGAAAAAATGCCAGTAAATGGCGAAAGAACGAAACAGAAATACAATTGCAACAACAGAAAAACCAAAGAAACGAAAAAATTAAGCAAACGAACACGACAATTTCTTCTGCCAGTTGGCAACAAAATCATTTTGGATGTTTGTCTGTATGTATTCTAAATTTTTGTATTGCTTTATTTGAGTAATGTGGGTTGGTCTTCATAACATCATTCGTATTTAAAAACAACTTACATTACCTAAACGAGCCTGTCAACAGCAGTAGGGTATATTACAGCGACGTGGCATCAGCGCTCTCCCAACGTAACAGCGCAAGGAGAGGGACTTGTTTTCCTCCGGGCACAGATAGTGTGATTCATGCACGGCGCGACCAGGGGTACCACCGCTTGAGCCATGCACTCTACTCAGCCAGCCGACCACACACGCCTCGTGCAACCATATTTCCTCATCCCCAGCCGCCTGCGGCTATTTCCAGACCGGCAGGAATCCGTCACGGCTCGCGCCGCCACGCCTGCGGTTACCGCCGCAAGTGTCACACTCGCGGGTAAACAAAACCCTGTACTATAGTTGTGGTACGCGCCGGCCTCAACTATCGTGCCTATTGTAGTTTTGTAGTACGTTGCCGACAAGCTCGCCCGCGCCGGCCTCAACTATCGTGCCTATTGTAGTTTTGTAGTACGTTGCCGACAAGCTCGCCCAACACTAAGGCTCTGAATTCGCGCTCGCTCTCTCTCTCTCTCTCTCTCTCTCTATATTTACACTATATATATATATATATATATGTATATATATATATTACACATACACAGGATGTAAGGATATTAATAGCCCGAACTCCTCGAGGTGATTCCTCATGAAAAAGTTACCAGACATTACACAAGACATTTTCGAGACAAGTGAATATTAAGGGAGGTATGAGCCTTGCAATCGAGTTTAAAGATATTATTTTGTCAAAACACAAAATTTTGTAAGGAATTAAATTACGACTCTATGGGTCGTAAGTGTTTGGGATCTTTAACGATTAAAAAAGTCTGCCTACAAACCTCCCCCTTTCGTGAAAATAAAAGGGGTGGCTACCCTCATATTGCATAAAATTACTTTGCCATTAGGTTTTAAGAACAGTTAATTTTGTTTATTCGAGCATCGCATCGTTTCAAGCGCCTAGAATGCACAGTTTACCAGAAAAACACACACAACTGTTGCTGTGAAAATAATCCCTCGCCTGGTATGTAGGCAAAAATTGCTACTTTCGTGAAGAAGTTGGTCTGTACGTATGGTGATATTTCAAGAAAATGAAATCTGTGATGCAGTTGTTTAAAAGCATGTCGCAAAATCAATTGAAAAACTTGGTTATACTTGATAAAATTGCAACAAGTTACACATTCGATTTAGCAAAGTTATTAATTTTTTTAAAAGAGAAATATCCTTGAATTTTACAAACGTGTTGCAGAATCGTCTATCAAAAACACTTCGTTTCATTCAACCTGCGAAACAAATAAAAAAAAAAACCATTTCGAAACGCAACATTGCGATTCTTCTGAACGATGTACTTAAGGAATATTGTGATGTTTATAACTGTCATGGGTACTTCTATAAATAATTATTTTGTAATAATAATAATAATCATAATGTAGCAAAACCAAATTTGTTGCCAAATTTACGGAGTCGAGCTAAAGTTTCTTTTCTAAACTTTACTTGACGAATTTTTCGACAAACTTGTGAAATGTATTACAAGTTGCATTTATCTCAAAACAAGGGGCATTTACAGACCAACACCTTGGCGGAAGTAGCACCTTTTGCCTACATAACTGGCGTTGTTGCTGCTCGAATAAACATAAAATTCTTACAAAACATGCCAGAAAAGTACTTTCACGCAATATGAGAGCGACCGTCTTTTTTTTTAATTAAGAGGAAGTTATTTTTTACACATTAAAGATCTCAATAACACTTATCACCCACATAATTTTAATTTAATTCTTAACCTTACCTAATATTTTGACAATATACTATTTTATACACTATTTTCAAGGTCTCAGGCATCCCTTAGTATTAACTTGTCTTAAAAGTACCCAATATAAAATAACATCTGGTAATCTTTTCATGAGAAATTACATTCCGGAGTTTGGCTATTATTTCCCATTCATCCAGTGCGCGCACGCACGCACGCACACACACACGCGCGCGTCTCTGTCAATTTAAATATTTCGATTTTTATTTTTTCTGTATTTTCTTGCGTTAATCGTTTTACAATGCAATTTTCCATGCGGTATTCTTACTTTGTGGACTACGCACCAAAAAGTCATGACAGCGAAATTCGTAGCTGTTAAACTGCATTCATGAGGCATTTGTGATGATATTAGATGTTCATTGAAAGTTTCAAAACGCCCGCTAAAGAACAAAATGTTTTGTATTGAATCATACTTGATAGAGGAGAGAATGAACATAAAAACTTAACTTTAGGTATTGTATTACTGAGTTGGCCCATTATTAAACATCTCCTTGAAGTCTCGTCACAGCGAGGTCATTAAAGACGTGACTTGAGTAAGAGACGGGAAAGGAATTTACAATGGGCTGTATTAGGGAACTATTTTGGCATTTTCAAGTATGTATGACTTCGTAAAACCATGGTGAATTCAAATCAGAATAGTCGGATCGGAGATCGAATCATAGTCATTTAGAATACGAGAAAATTAGTCATTAAAATCAACGGAGCTGAGAAACAATTCCGGAATTTCTTTTTCTTTTTTGTTAACGTAGTCTATTACAAAACAAAAATATCTAACTAAAATACAAATCATGTGCAACATGTTCCTCAAACGTCTAAAAATTTTAAAACAAATAACAGTTTAAAAATGAACCCCTCCGTGGTACACCTTACTTCTCAGCTTATTTCTTTACATTTTTATACTTTAATAATTTTTGGCAACATAATAAAAATGAAATTTGGTTCTGACATGCCATTCATTATGCCTAGAGATTATGGTATATCGCGAAAATGTTTAGTGCCAATATATCCTTGAAAACGCTGTAGTTTCTTACAACATTTATGACTGGGTGATACACGTATGACAAAACTAGCTGTCTGCCGATCAGTAAGAGGCATTAACTATTAAAATATCGGGATTCTTATAGGCTCAGTCAAATAAGGTAACAGCTCCACGTACAAGTGAAAGCCAGTAACCTTCTGGTAAGCTGAACGTGTGTTGAAATCCAGCAAACCGTCAAGTTTTCCCGCGACAAACAATCATCTCTAATTATGTCAATAAAATATGCGTATTGCATACAACACGAAACATTGTTCCAATGTAAAATATATTTAAGGTTTTTTTCATGCCAGTATTTAAGAGCCTACAGGTCACATTCTGATTCAAATAATAGAACTACTACTTCAATTTAAACTTGAAATGCGTGTTGGTCACAAAGAAGCGGGTGTCGTAAGTAATGAAAAGGGACACTGATTTATAGCGGGAAAATTTGACTGTTTGCAAAGTTTCAATGGAACATGTTCTGACGTCATTCTTTCGTTATTAGCGCGTCCCTACAATCTGACTAATTGCAAAAAATAAAAAAATAAAAAAACTGTTTACGGAGACTAGCCACCCTTTTTGTTATTTGGACAGCTGTTGGTATACTTACAGCTCCAGTATCCAGATATATACCTTAAGCCCTATACACAATTGAAAACTTAGCATTTGACTTTACGACAGCTTTCAATACATCGATTCTTATGGCGTCGTACACAACGGCGTCGCCAAAGCTAAAGTCGAGCAGCTTTGACTTTACGTTTCCGAAAAACTGAAACCTAAAGTCAAAGTCAAGATGGCCGTTCGCAAATAACCAGCTGATTATGTGTGCTAGAACGAAAAATTTTTATTTTTGAGTACAGTTTTGTTCTCCAGTATTGGGATTTAGTGAAAAAATAACAGGTCTATCTTAAATGTACTCGAAGAAAAGTGGTTAATAGCATTGGAGAAATATTCAAAAAAGAACTTAAGTTGTGTCAATAGATGGCGTGGCTTTTGTTCTGAAAATTTTATATTGTTACAAGTTCAAGACAAAAACTTTATATGTGGGCAATTCCCATGAGTTCTTTTTGGGATAGAGGTCTTACAATTAGAAATAAAAGAGCTGAATTAAGTAATTGTTTTACTAGCTCACAAAGCTTACAAAAACACAAAACAGCAATCAACTATAACTTTCACAACACAATTAGTTATGCACACAATTACTCCTGTGTCACAGACACGTTAATTAACTTTGACAATTAAAGCACAAAAAATTTCTACCATCAATTAATCAAACACTACAAATCACAATACAATTCAGTCATATATCCAATCAACAGTCTCTCAAATAGTGACAGTGTATAACCTTAATAGTCCGCAGTTGTGATGAATCGTCGTGTGCTGCGCAGCATCCCGAGTGCACCGCTGTCTTCACTATTGAGGTCTTCGGTTCGACTCCCGTCGCGCACTTCCTCTTCGCTCGTCAGCCCGCCGCAGCAGGTCCTCTTGGTTCGCCCAACACTGCTCTTCACCAGTCTCTCTCTACAAGCTTAGCACCTTACTCTAGCACGACCAATAGCGAACTCTGTCCAAATGTGCCGATTCCGCGCTTTTATACTGCTCGAAACAGTCGGGGAATAACCGCACTACAGGGGTCTAAAAATAGACACTTCACCATGTTTAGGACGTGATTTGAGTCTCGTAGGCCGCTTCGCAGGGTAAAAACGCAGTTGGGACAGGTATCTATGACGTAGCTTCGGCGTGACTTCCATCACGTAGCCACACGGCTCGTGAATCATGGGCCAGTCCACAAAGTGCTACGAAACAGCTGCCGACCACCTCCAGGTACATGGCACGCAACAATATAATAAACGAAAAAAAAAATAGGGTTTATTATTTAAATATCTACGTGATATGTTTTTACGGTAAATATATAAACATTTATATCACAATATTGCCGATTCAAAAAACATATTTCCAATCGTTTTTCAACTGAATTAACTTTACATTTGTTTGTGTTTTGACGAAACATGTAAAGTAACGGAAACGTAAAGTCAAAGTTAAAGTATTCAATTGTGTACAGGGCTTTATTTCCCACATCGTACACAAACACCTAAAGAACACAACAGGACAGGTAACCTGGGAGGTACGTAGAACAAGTCCTAGTGTACCAGTTAGGTTAGAAGAATGCGACACAATACGGGGGGCGAAGAGTGGTTGATGAAGGAAGGGAGAGGGGAGTAGACTCACGTCTGCGAGTGACGGGACTGCGCGGCGCGGTGGCTCCCTAGAGTCGGAAGGGGGAGGAGGGGGGATCGATGTGGCGGTCCGCGGGCCAATTAAAGCCGGACGCTTGGCGGTGTCGGCGCGGCCAATGGAGCCCAGTGCGCGCGGAGGAGGGCGACATCTGTGAGCAGCGACGGCAACCACTTCCGGCCAGCCACTGCCAACACTACTCTCGAGAAGTTCTCTTGTCTAATGCAGGTCGCTTCCTATACTTCTCTACTAGCTTCAGAATGTTGAACTATCCTCTAAATAATTCCGCTTTTTTTTTTTTTTTTTGCTTCCGTACGATCCATTTTCGACGCACTATGATAAGGATATACTGCAACCGAATGTCCTGTTCAAGTGGCAAAATTTTCTTTCTTCCTATTTTGAGTCGGCATATTTTGTAGTATTGCTACCCCGTGTTAAAAATTAGTCAAAAGACAGTACACACCAAAGCCATGGAAGTAACATTTCTATGTACCGCAACAACTTGAACAGGGTTTGAGGCATAAACAGACACCAAGTTCTTATTTGGGCTTAAGTGTCGATCGCACCAGCGAGGTTCAGTTACGAATTGAACCAGCAATAACCGGTCTTTTCTGTTGCACGTCTTGAACTACCGTCGAAATGAACTTCACTATGTACCGCGAATTCTTTCTTCAAAAGTGCTCACTTTATCGCGAACCACATATAGCAGTGTGGTGATTTATTTCTTATTAATAATTTGTTCCTTATTCCCACTGGAAACGGTACCAAAAATTTATTTTATATGTTTACACCTAATTTGAGGATTACTGATACGGGAAATATTTATACATGAATAATTTCACTGCAAAATAATACATACGCCGAATGCAATTACACACGTTTCTTTTTCTGTATAGAATATCGTTATATTGCAATTTCAACAAGTTTCGTTACTTAGGGCTAACAGTAATACTGTTGTGACCGTGTATTTTATTCGTGTAGGGAAATGTGGGCTTATTTAGTTTTTCTTGACACTATTCAGTTTTCATACAATGCCATATAGATGTTCGAGTCTTGCTCGTACGAAAATATCATTCAAAGTTCTATGATACGTTTATTTCATCGAAAGTATGTAACTCTGCAAGCCACACGTATGGTGCGCGTAAGGACTACTGCCTGCGAAGTTTCAATGTAACATTAAATATAAAATAAAACACGAGATAATTGACGTTAAAAATTAAACACTTTACACTATAGCTATAGTATTTTACACTTCACTGGAATTACGATTCCTTCCAAATAATTTATAAGCACACGCGACCGGTTAACGTAACACTACGTGTTTCTTAAATATAGGTTAGTATTAAGTATTATTTAGGCAAATTCTATACAACTTTGCTCAAGGAAAACGAACACCGTGGCCACTTTAAATATTCACTTTAACGTTATTCAGCGATACATACAGCAAGGAGCAAGCCTGCTTGAAGAGACATACAGAACACCACATTTTACAAATCTGCCAATTACACGCATCCCCTCCCCCCTTACATTATAAATAGAAAGGCAACGGATATAAACACGTCTTTCATTCGTACACTCGATCTATCTAAACGGAAGCGAGTGGAACTCGGTCGATTATCTTGATGTAAGGTACTTATAACAGCATTAGGATGTGACAAAATACTGAGCAAGTCTCGGTATGCGTCATTCTGGCGAGACATTTGATAAAAATGATGGACGAAATTACTTTCTAGGATTACTCATTACTGTTATTTTTCAATAACTCCTGTTAAATTCTACCGAATTTAACTTTTTTTTTCAGTGTTACTTTACGTACCAGCCTCCTTAACTTTTACGAAAAGTATTTAACAACACTAGCAATAAAACACTCATGCGTAGTAAAACATAAATACCAGTTGAGTGTGAATAAAATGTCAATATGAGCATCGTTGTACTTACACGTCCAACCCCTCGTCCAACAACGATATCACCAGTAAATCCTATATGTTCACAGATTTCAGTTGACAGGTTGAGCAAGTAAAGTGTAACTGTACACTGACTGAAATAATGCCGTCCCAAAAATGGTGTTGGGACAGTTCCGGACAGCGACAATTCCGGCCAACAGGTAAACATCATCTGAATAACAAATACGTTCAGTGACAATTCCGACCAGCCAAATAACCATCTCACGGACGGGAAATAAAGAGATGGATTGGTGGGGTAAGGGGGTTAATTTTTTTGATTCCTCTAACACTTTTCCCAGGCTTGAGACTGGCAAATTAGTCAGTATATTTTGGCTTTTAAGTGAAAACTACTTTGGCGTGTTTCAAATCATTTTTATTTCTTTTTATATTTTATATCTTTTTTATTATTGTTATTAATGTCTGCATTGCATAGCAACGGGAAGATACATTGTCAGTGTTGAAACTTTAATCTAAATTCTGTACGTAGGCGATGGTTTTCAGGTGTTTCTTCAAGTCCCCAGTGTGTTCTTACTTTTCGTAACTTCTCCGGATATTGATGTACAACTTTTTTCTTTTTTTCCCTTCTAAATTAAGCTCCATCCTCATGTACATAATGTTGGTGTTTTCAGCTTCACTTTTCAGGCAAGCTATAACGTCTTGTATTTTCGGGTGTGGTTTATCAATACACACATTAATTTTATTGTTCCAACCCTCTACTGCATTATTAGTTCGATGCCTTCGCTTATAACAGGTCCACAGCTGCACAGGTATGGCTTCATTTTCAAGCCACTGGTCTGTGAAGCGAACGCTTCTAGTTTTGAGTTTGAGGGTGATTCTCCATGGATAATAAGCCATCCTTCGCATATTATCTTCAGGTTTTAGGAAATCCCAAGCTGCACACATCCGGATGCTGAGTTTTACTTCTTCGTTTTCTCTATACTCGCTCGTTGAACCTATACTTTGCACCTTCCTCCACAGACACTTCATGTGGCAGACTTAACCATTGATATCAACCGAAGGAAACACTTCTTGGAGTGCTGATATGGCCACCGACTCGAAATCCACGTTTATTGTCTGGTGATTCCACTCTGGAATTCTCTCCATCACCAACCTAAACAGACGAATATATGTTCCATCCTTCTTGTTTGGAAGCAAAGCAAAAAGAACAGGAATTACATTTGTTTCTTTTTCATTGCTTCCTATGTCGGCATAAATAGTATAGATTTGTGCGAACTGCTTGCTGCAGCTTCTAAATGTACCATCCATGAAGAAGTGACGTTGCGTTTTGAGGCACTCTCTCCCCTTGTCACCAGCGAAAGCAATGATTCTGTCTTCTCTCCCGTTATCTGCTAAAAGGAAGTTACTGCCATCGCTCATATTTAAACCATCTTCTGATAGGTCTAACTCAACATTCTGATGTTCAGTAGGTTCTGCCAATTACTTTTGTGCCTGGTATTTATGTCGATAAAGAGTCCGCTTAACTGACGACGCATGTGGTAATGCAGTCACGAATTCGTATCCTTTGTCGTGTAAAATTCCCAATTCGTCAGAGTACACTTTTGCCACGGCAACACATTCTTCTCTTACTCTTTTCTTGGCTTTAAATACAGATTTCACTACGTCAAGTTTAGCAATGTCTGGAATACATCGTCATCTGACACATTTAAAATTTCCATATTCCTACCAACTAATCTTCCCATGCAGTTTTTAGTTCTTTCTTGCAAGCAAACCCACGTCACAGCCCCATCAGCATTGGTACGCTTCTTACGGTAGGCATGTCCACCATAAAGCACTGCAGGCTTTCCTTTCTCAGTTTCAATAACTTCCATGCTAACGTAATGTTTCACGTAAGAGAACTGAGACAGGACTGAATTATAAACAATCGTTCACGCAAGACGCGTGGGATGGGGTGAGAAGGGGTGAGGGTTGTGGTGCGTCAACAAACAAACAACAGGTGTACATGTCCGCAACTGTCGCTGGCTGTATATACGAATGTTTAAGCTCCCCGTTGCTTTGCGAGTCAGTGACTGGAATTGTCTCTAATTTTCCCATGTCCGGAATCGTCTGTTGCCGGAACTGTCGTATATATCCCCCAAAATCACTGTTACTACCGTGAGTAAAATTTAACGGGTAGAACGTTGAATTTGTGAGTGTTAGAACGCCAGAAACAATGTTTCAGCGTCTCTCAGTGTTCTTTTACAAAGTTAAGAAATGTGCTGTAATGAAATGCATATCCTGCTGTACAATTTACCTTTAAAAATTGTGCTATGCCACTTGGTGTTCATTTGTAGACGAGTGTACGGAATCTATCGCCATATACTGACTATAAAATTTAATTATTTAAAAAATATTTAATAGTTGTGTAAACGTCTTATTCAAGATTAGCATGCCTAAAGGGCTCTACACAATTGCGCGACGCGATTGAGCGAAAGACAACGACATCGCAAAGCATCGCCGGCAGTGTTGTTCACAATGACGCGATGTGAGACGATGCAGCTGGCGGAAAAAAGTTGACACGGCCTGCCATCTGTGTGATGACACGTGAACCACGTAAGACACTTATGAAAATTCACTCGCAGGAGTACGGTAGGTTATTTTCGTCACGTGATCAGGAGTTGAACGCCACAAATGCTATTCATGGTTTTAATACGACGGGAATAAAAAAGCCTTCATATTTTGTACATGAGAAATATGATGCTAAACGAATTATTTTATTTATATTTAAATACAATATTAGTTATGGTAGTTGACCAAGAGGCCGTCAATTGAAATTTCGTACAAGGGTAAATTTCACTCCGGTTAAATTTCGAACACCTTAAACTTGAAATTTTGGCTGACCTATCCTACCCTCGTGAATTTTCGTAGGCACCTACATGTAAACAAAATTTGTGGCAGGATATGAGATTATGTTACTGTGAGGCAGATAGAAACAAGTAATATGTGTAGCCAGACCAAAATACTGTCCTTCGTTCCTTCCCTTTCATTTACATTTATTTTCTATTGTTTAAAGATATCACAATAGTTATTTTCTTATTTTCCGCTTTCTTGCTTCTGATTAGCTGTTGTCTTTGACGTCACCAGCGACATCGCCAGCCTCGTCGCTTGGTGAGATGTCGCGTCACGCGAGTGATGTAACTATGATTGGTTAGTTTGATGCCTTTCGACGGTTGATTATCAAAGTCCTTGGTTTATGTCACTCGAGTGAGATGGGGAGGAAAGATTTGACACTAGTAAACTAAATATATTGACGGAATATACCACAGCGAGTTAATTACAGACGTAACCATACATTAGCTCATATAATAAGGCACGGAACCTACTGTGGAACATTTGTAAGTAATTATCTAGGTTTTTGCTTGGAATTATGTAATCAGGGCCGGTCCTATACATTTTTCAAGTGTAAGCGAACATCATCTGCGCCCCCTCCCTCCTTTCTTTCTCGTAAAAATGGAAAACAAAGGCTTCAGAAACAGAATAATATAGTTTTTGGAATATTTGGGCTTTCATGGCAGTAAGGTTATCTGTAATTTTATTAATTCATAGGGTAATTTTTAAAACAAGTTATGATACTATTTGAAATAACTAACGGCATATAAAACTAAAAATTACACATACGTTTATGGGGAATGTAAATGAATAGAACCAGAATCATAATACAAGAAATTAAGGCTAGGCTAAACTAAACAACACAAATCATTACAATTATCTTTTTCTGGCTTTAATTTTTGCATATTTCTTGAGTAAAAAAATCGGTGTTTATTTTATTACTCAAGTCGTATTAAGTAGTCTTATCATTGCCAGTCTACAAGTTTACATCAGTTTCAACTTAAAAATTTTTTTTCACCACTGGCTACTGAAAATGGGAGTGTCAAAAGAATTCTCAAGGCAACAAAAATGTTTGGGAAGGTATCGGCGTGTGGTGAGTTCAATATTTGGCGAAGCAGCAGCTATAAAAATTCGAAATTATAAATTATAATTATGCCAAATAACTAAATTTAAAAATGTGTTTCGGTGATATGGCACTTCTCAGTGTATTTAATGGGACGGGAATCAGTTTAGGAATCTCTGGTTCATTATCACCGGGTCTTGTGTTTTGCATCTATGCTCTTACTCCCCCACTGTTTGAGTTCTTACCGATGTTGTTCTGGAATTCATCTGCTGCTGTGGCAACTACCCTAAGCTTAACGGATACTTCAAATAAGGTTGGCCAGCTCATCTCCAGCATCCTTCAAGACTTGGGACATGCACACCCTGGATCTCCACGCAAGGAGGAGGGGGTGGGGTGGGTGTGAAACGTGCGTTTCACCCTTGCTACGCCTATAGAAAATTTTTGCCAACACCGATTTGAATGTTCGTGTAACATAACAATTTTTGTACCGCAATTACCTTCTCTCGACTCGCCCGACCTTGGTCTAAAATCTAAATTGAATTGTGGTGAAAACGTTTGGACCGCCTGAGTCGTGTGATGCGCCGGGATTGGCTAGTTACTGGCAGCAACTGTCTACGGTAGGTTGTTGGCTCTGCTGTTGGCTCTTCTACACACTTACGTGCCCACATCCCCCCCCCCCGGGTATAACCGGCAATACCTAAAAAATCTGTATAGAGGGCAGTAAATTCGTCAGTTTACGTTTTTAGCCATATCTTCTTCCGGAGCTGCTTGTGTTTCTACTATATTGTAGAAGATTGTGGTTGGTGCTGAATGGACAGGGGAGGGCAGCATGTTTCGTATAAATATTGGAGTCCGGCGGATATGAGTCAGAAATGGCGTGCAGCTTATTAAGTTAAGTATCATCTAGGTTGGTTAATCGATTGGGTTTATTTGGCTGTTCGGGTTATTTCAATATTTATTACAGGGATATTTTTAGATATTGAAAATTGGAAAGATATTTATGTTAGGGTATTAGTAATGAAAATTAACGTTTGTTTAAATTATATGAGAAGCCATATTGTTTTACAGAGCCTGGAAATTAAATAGGCACTATAGTATTCAACACAAATAGAGTTGAAATTTGTGAAGCTACGTGGGCTGTAGGCTATAAAAGAAAACATTAGTAGACGTTATTTGGTAATACTAGCTTCACTGAAGATTTAAAGTGAGGTATTTTTCTAAGAGTTGGAGTCGGTAAATAATTTATAAATTTTTCTCGGGGTAGGAGTCATTTTGCCTTTATGATGTTCGGTAATATTCACAATTTCTGGGCATTTTGGAAGAACCACGTTGGTTTTCAGCATTAATTATGAAATAATATCTTGTCTTTTGCAGAGAGAAAATTATAGAAGCCATATTGGCATATTTATTAATCTCTTAATCTTCATTGTTAGTGTGGATTGTGAATGATATGTATTTTTGTTTGCCGATTGTATGTAGTATGTTTTGGACCCTGTGCATATAAAAAATACACGAGATATTGTGGTCCAAATTACATGGAAGAAATCAAATTTCTCTTTCCAGTTTATTATTGACATATCCTATTCTATTTTTCTAGTCACGAAAATTAGAGATTTTTCTTTTAAGTACTCATTGAATTTCGACTCGGTCCATGGTTACCTATTGGCACTACTCAGTGGGTTGTCTGGTAGTCACCTTTTGGGCTCTATTAGGCATGGTAGCGTCACAATGGTATCCTTAATCACGAAGACATTTAAAACAAGTTTTTAATAAAAAAATTAATTAAAATATTTTGGGTATGTGTTCGCCACTAATAAGAAAGTTATGTAAACTGAAAGCAAGTTAATTTATTTTGTAGTAAATTAAGAAGGAAAATTTATAGCTGAAGTATGTCAATACATTTTTAATTGTAACGCTGTCCTATGCTGATAGGATAGTACACACAAATTAGTACTATCACTAAGCCTTAGGCTTTTAACCACAAACTGGATCACTTTTGCTACTCGCAAACAAAATACATGAACATAGAAGCAACAACTTCAGAAAAATATTAACCATCCCAACTTCACGATCACTGCATTTTCCTCGACAGATATCGGAAAGCTATGAAAAAACCGTAATAAGAATGGACGGACTAGTAATAAAACCCAAGTAATTTCGAATTCGAATCCAACGCGTATATTTTTTTATTAGATATATAAAAATTTTAAGATAATTGGTGATGATGTGTACGTCGGCAATAAGCCTAACACAAACCTTCAAATGAACTTCAATTTTACCCGTTGTTACACTGTGATATATTAAGAGTGTCTCCTCATCAATTCAACGATCTGTTGACATGTTGATGGTCCTGTAATTGCCTCTGACATTGACAAACTCTTCGCCATCAGTCACGGTTACAGTTTTGAGTCCAATTTCGCTAAGGAAGAGAAAGACGTTAAAATTCTGTAAAACTTTCGATTGCTTTTTATATCTTTTGAATGTTGTAATTTAATTTTGCGGTTAAATTGCCCAGATGTATTTTTTTTTATATTAGTGGACACTGTTTTAATTTTAAAAAAATTACACGAATACCAGCCAGAAACTCTAAACTCCAGCATATTATCTGGTAACCGGTAACTAAAACATATTAGTCCGTAGACTCACTAGTTCAACTCGAGTCAGTTTCATTCCATTCCTACGCGTGACGCTGACTCATGATTTAGTTAACAAATTTATTTGAACTGAAGGGCGAGTTGAGGGGAGGGGTATTGACCGCTCTGCTTCATGCGTGAAGTTGGCCTATTTGTACTTCTGAAAGTTGTGATTATGAATTTATTCCTACTAAACCCAATAACTTTGAATTATATTTATGTTTTATTTTTAATGGCGCAAATTATTTAATTTTATGTACGTTTTGTGGCATTTACGGAAACAATTTCTGCGTCTACTTGGTTTCTAAAATTCAAGGCCGGGGCTGCAGCACCCTGCGCGGCCGCGTAACTTGCTTACACCTAAGACCTGCCCTGTATGTAGGGAAACTATGGAAAATAGACAGAAGTTAGCCGTGCCGGTAATAAACTAGTTTCTCTGGAATGCTCTAGTCCAGCGTGTTGCAACTGTGCAGCATCTCTCACAATCACAGCAAATATATATGACAACAGACAAATTACAGGTCGCCCGAAAATGATGGTTCCTTCAAAAATTGTATAGTAGTCCCATTATGTCATAAAGGAACCTTATTTGCACAAAATGCATGGTATACGGACAAAAAAAAAACTTTAGGCACTGCATATTCACAGACAGTTGCACTCTGCCGATCCACCGGTTAACCTCCAATTACAAAACAAATGGTACATTAATTTTCGGGCAGAACGTATAAGTTTCCAGAAAACAAAAACATAAGAACGATGTAGGAAATCACTTACGACACCGTTATTAGCGTTTTATTGACGTGGTAGTTTCGGACAGAGGATGTACGACGGCAAGAAAATGGGTTCGGCTCGTCTTTTTCCGTTCTTTGCTTTTTTAGTAAATTTATTCCATGTCAATTATTGCAAAATATAATTTTCCATGTTTGTTGTATATGATACGTATCAATAACAACTTATGAAAACGTCATTAACTGTCGTAAAATTGCAAAATTATTAATTACTGAGCAAATAAATTATTTGGTATAAATAGCAATGCTCCGCGCCATAGAAATGATAGCTAACGCTAATGGGTAGGCTGTATGACTCTGCACACGGAGACTGTGTTGGGCCCCACTTTATTACCGACTCGGTACTTGAACTTGAGCCATGGCTGGCTTGACGTCGCAGCAGAGAAGCACGACCACCGAGGACCTTGTGGTCACGTGGTTGCTGCGCAAGTAACGAGTAGCCACAGCAGCTTGCAGTAACATAGTGGACGTACCTTGGTTCACGCTGTAGTCGGTAGACAGTATAGGTTTGCTGTCTCCATGTATCGGCAAGGTGGTAGCCACTACAACTGAAGATCTAAGCCTATTTCGGCAGCTCCTATCTAGAATCACAGGGGTGGAGGAAAGGAATAAGACATGCGACGGTAGCGCCATTAGCGACTTGGAACAAAGACAGTTACGCTGCTCTCTTTTGTTACATGACCAAACTGAGGGCGACCTTATTGCTGGCGAGAATACGGGAATGTGCACTGAAATGAAAAAAAATGGGCGGGGGGGGGGGGAAGAGAGAGAGATTAATGTCTAGGAAAAAAAACATTGGTACTGTCACCGTGTATTATGGCCTGAAATATGGCGTGGTTAAATATGGTTACATAGAAAAATTGGCCGTCGGCATTGGTCTTGAAATGTTCAACGAGATTACTACCAACGTGATATTTCCGGGACGAAAGTTGTTTCACACGTCCACGCATCATGCTAAGCAGGCAGCCCAGAATTTTCAAAGTACCCGTGATACATTTTCTATTAAGATATGCCGGTATTGGTTTATGATATTATACACTGTATGTATATAAACTGAACTTAACAACTAGAGGTACGTCAATTTCGCATATACATTCCAGGTCAGGTTGAACGCCAAAATGTATACTTTATAATCACGTGTGTGATTAGCTGGCGGCTGTCTCGAAACGCATTTGACTGCCGCAAGCCAGTAGTACATAAGGAAATAATTCATTGAGCTATCACGTGCTACTCGCTTGTAAGGTTGTAAGCCAATGAATAATCGACTGTGTCCAGTGTGTGTACAGGACTGAGAAATCTAGGCTACTGCCAGATGAATTCGCGAAACTGACGTACTTCTATTGATAACACAGACATCATTTCCAAGTTTACATATTACTTAACATTTAACACGTCTCCTCTGTATACTGTCTTATTAGTGTACACGCAGCACCATACAACGTTCATTATTGGCTGCATTTCAGCCAATAGGATGCCGAATCGACTGTGTGCCAATCGAAGTGTCTAGATCTTGGTATACACCGGTCCGTGTTAAATTGAGCCAGTCAGTGGCAGCCCTAGCCTTTGCGAAGCCCCGGGCATTGGCTCTTCATGGGGCCTCTTGTAATCGTAGCCTCTAAAATCGGCAAAATATATTTTAGTAATTTCAATGTGAATGTGCACCTGCGCGAGTGCATACACACATAACGTACACCCTTAACATATGTTTGCTAAAATAACAGGACATTCAAACAATTTAACAAAAGGTAAAATTATAGAAACGCGAGGTAAAGAGCGCTGAAATAAATTATTTAGTTAAAATTAATATTTAGAGACCGGAAAAATTCGCGGGTTCACTGACCGGTAGGCTAGCTTTCAAGAGTATCTGTGTATTCAAGCAGACAACAGCTCTTCGTTGGCTGCTCGCTGACACAGTGAAATGGGCCCGCATTGAAATACATTTTTATTACTGGCTCATCGACATCAAGGCGGTGTTAAATAAGTCAACGGCCAATTGATAAAGTAGCACGAACTTACAGTTGCTGGAATTATGGCTTGCACCTGAAAGAAAACGCGAATTTTTAAAGTCTCTATTAATATTTGTAAAATACGCAAAAATTAAACTTTTCAAGAAACACGAACAAGAGTTAGGCTCAAGTAACAATTAAAATGAATGTAATGTAAAATATAATTTTCAATAATGACAATATAATTGTTTGCATGTAAAAGTGTAATTCATTACTTAATATATTAAATTAGTCCAACCCGGGGTCCCGGGTTCGATTCCCGGACGAAGAGGATAACTTTAAATGTCCCTATCTGGGTTTAGGGCTGGGTGTTGTATTGTACCCTCATCTCCAGATTGCCGAAGGCAATGACAATGGCAAACCACCGCAGTATCACCTCGTCTAGTCCGCCTCGAAGGTGAGGTTCTCACCACCCGGAGTCCCTCGGGGATCCACCCAGCCGTCGGACTGCCAATCCATCATCATCATCAACATCATCATCTTAAAATCAACATGAACAGTTTCTAAATAAACAAGAATTTATGCAGTGTATTCTTACAAGCACGAGCGCTTGTAGCGTTTACTCAAAGTGTGCGGTGGTAGTGGAGGGGGGATAAGAAAAAATTGGCTTTTACGTGAGTTAATTCAAACAAATAAGATAATTGGTGCGTATATACATACGTGATATTTACATCCTCCTGTAACATAATAAAAATATACATTCCTACCTTTGCGCCAAAAGCCACCAGATTGGAAAAATGGCCGCCACTTGACGTCTTGAAGGCAATTATAAGTTTGTACGAAAACCGTGAATCCAGAGATAAAAATGTATATGGCGAAAATTAAAGAGGAATATATTTTACACAAATTTGATCTTTATCACTTTTTTTATTTGTCTACTTGTTCAAGCCACAAATTCGATGTCTTTCAGGTTCAAGACATTTTCACTTTTTTCTTTTGGGCATTTCTTCATCACAAACCCAAACTATTCCGAAAACTATGGTTTACAGACATTATTCTTTTTATCCAACTACATTTTCATCAACAACATATGTTATACTAGCTGTCCCTTTGCGGCTTAACCCGCTCCGCCCCCTTAATTTTCGAATATCACAAAATCGAAAAATTCACAAATAAGCAATTGTTTGGGAAACATTTTGAAGTTAAACAAATTATGACGGTTTTACCGGTTAGTAATAGTAATAAAATATATCCCTCCTCCACTAGTTTGAAGTGGTTTTATTTCCGCCGATCAGTTACCCAGCATCTGTGAATCTTCCGGAAACCCCTCCCCCCTCACCGGCTTAGGGCGAGGGGCCCTGGGCGGTTGCCTCGTTCGCCCATGCCTGAAACCGCCACTGGTTTGTGCCGTATTAGATACGCACATTTTAATTTAAAGACATTTTAACACTGTAGCACACGCTATACTCGGGCATTCAAGTTGACATTAATGATAATATTAATAAATTCTAAAACTTACAGAGATTGCCTACCTGGCGCTAGAACTGCAATGCAGAGCGCTTGAAAATTTTTGAGGAAACTATTATATCTTGTCCAAAATATGTTTACCTACGAAAAGAAAAGAAATTTCAGGCGATGACGCAATGGCACTTTCAAAACAACACGCATGCTATGAATACTATTTCGAAGACGTCATACATTACCGAAAAAAGTATTTTGTTCAATATTAAAAGTTAAGGGCCTCGCCTACCACACGCTTAAAATGCGTTGCAGAGTATTCGTAAATACGATTTTTTAAAAGAAACTATTCCATATATGCCCAATGTGACTATGTACGATAAGGAAATACACTCCAAACTATGATTGAAGAGTAGTTTGAAAGCATCACGACAATTAGAAAAATTATTTCAGAGCTCCTCAAAATGTCTGAATACAGATTTCGGTTATATCCGAAAAACTACTCACGGCATCCGTGGGGAACTACTTTAGTAGCATACAATGGACATTGCTTAAAACTTTTCACCAATAAAAATACGGGGTCACCACTGAAAGTGTCAGTCAGGCGAGTGATCTAGGATACCACTGCACGCCGTTTCAATGTCTTGCGGTAGAAGCGATACAGCACCAGATGAGCCGATCAACATCACCCTTGGCGTCACGCCTCACTCACACAAACACACGGCCAGTAGGCGGGCGCCTTAATAACTGGATACAATCAAAACTTCAATACAGGCGTGCATTTGACCTTGGCGTATAGCCGTGTTCAATAAAAATATAGGGTCACCGCTTAGTTACGTTCAAGACAGTCGTCGACGAGAATACTGCTTGCGCATAGCGGCGATATGGCCCATGATGTACGTGCTAATGTAGCCCTTATTGCTCTTTTGGTTCCGGCCTTCAGAAGCCGGTAAAAGCACCAGGACGTGGCACCCGCCTTTGTTTTATATCATATAAATTATATATTTTAAAGACATCTATTACCATAATAGTTCCGCACATTTACATTCAATCGGCTGGATTTGCAAGCGACACGAAACACACGTAAGGGAAAAATCGCTCCAGGCCACCTCATATTCAAGACGTTCCATGTATAAACACTTACTAGGCAATGAGCAGTTTTATTAACACATTTAACACGTTTCATACATCTTGATTTCGATAAAAAATTTCAATTAATTACCCGAAGAAAAACAATTATTTACACTTCGCCATACGAACAAACGAAATGTGCATAATAACGTGCATAACGAAGGAGTTACTGATATGAAAAATTTTAAACAAAACTATTGCAAAATTGTTTTACACTAAACTAAAGAAATAATTTATGTCATGTACGTAATGCTGAAGGATTTATTGATACGACATTGTTAGTAACTGTATGCATATTGCGACCAGCTCTTTACTCGGCAGCCGGATTGGAGGAGATATTTTAGTGTCAAAATATCATAAAGTGTCAAGACAGTCGAAACATTGTGTCTGTCTAAAGAAACTTCACACTACTGAAACAACTTCTTGAATTACACACCAATATGGCACGGGTATCTTATCTCAGGAACGTGGAAATTATTACTCGATGACCAAAAAATTCCTGTTTGAGTAAACTGTATTGTGAATTTTAGCGTTTAGGTAAAAAATGCGATAATTAACAAAAATGGTTGATGTTATTAGGCGTGAAAGTAAAGAGCTCTTTTTAAAAAGAGTCACAAGTTTACCATAGGCGAAATTATTACAATGTAAATAAATATTTAATTATATAAGGTTAGACAGAATAAAGTACTACGTTTTAAGAAGAGTGAATTAATGTGTTCTATTTTCAATTGGGTGTGTTTTCTGTCGATACACTTGTGGATCTAACCCACAAATGTTATATTGGTGGATCTAACACACAAATGTAATTCTTTGACTTGTTACCATTTTGAACTGCTCGGACCATAAAACGCTACCCAAAAGAAACTGCAACTGCTACACAAGAACATACTGCTCCAAATAAATGTTTCGATCTGTCTCGTTTACAACTGGTTTCTCCTGGCAGACTCGCAGGGAGAGTGAGATAAAAAGTATTCTAGCTTAAAATCAGGTCGCAAACAACGTATCTCAAGTCTGTGCAACGTCAAGGTAAAAAGGTCTCAAGGTGTGTATTGATTGCTGCGCGTCTAGAAACACGACGATATATTATTAATTACTTCCACAACCGACAACCATTGTGCTGGATCGAGCCCATCACAAGAGTCGTGCACACAACAGTATTAATAATTGACGACCACACATTCCATATTTTTTTTACACTACAGAACGCCACTTAAAATTTCTCCCTCTCAACTAAATTTTGAGAAATATCTGGGTTGAAGTAAACGTCGTTAAAAAAAGTTTCACACAAATCTGTTATGATCTCGTATTCACAAAGCTTCAGCATTTTCTTTATCAAACCTAAATCTGTCAGGTATTTTAAAACAGTCCTATACTATTTCTTACAAATTTACTTTTTACTTAGACAAAAAAAAACGGTTTCAGCTAACTATTAAATAAACTATCCTTAATCTAGTTTCCTTTTCTAGGAAAATGATGCTACATAGTGAAAAACCCATATGTGGGACAGTTTTACGACGTGAGGCCAAGACCAACAAACTACTTCTCTTGTTTTAATGTCGCAACACAACTTCCAGTCAATACTTTCCTCGTAGCTTACCCCGGGTTTGTTCGCTTATATGATCATATCAGGTTGTAATTCGCGGTACAAAACAAAATATTTCTAGCATCGATATAAAAGCTGTTAAGTCAATTAAGTTCCAAAACACGATACCTTATACCACGGTTGTAGAAGTACAGGTCTGGACACTCGCCTATCTACCAATGTATTTTTCTTGGCCCCTTTGTTGCTTGGCTGTAGTTCGTCAAGTTATCGAGAATATTGCGTTTTATTGGCGCTTCTGTTAGGGAGGTCGGACTCAAACTCCGCCCACTTTTTTCAATTGTTAAATTTATAAAGCAAATAAAGATTGCTGGAGCCTTTTCTTAAATTTGTGAGCGAAGGAAGTATTTCATAATACGTTTCGATAAATTGTTTGTCTTTGTGGAAAAAAGTGGGCAGAGTTCGAGTCCGACCGCCCTATCTGAAGCGCCAATAAAACACAATATTCTCGGTAACTTGACGAAATACAGCCAAACAACAAGGAGGTCAAGTTTCCAGGCGAGTGTCCAGACCTGTTCTTCTACGGCCGTGCCTTACACATTCAATACATAGACTATCAAAACTTACATTATTCCTGGCACGTGGTAACTATAGTCATAGAATAGTAAATAACTAGGTTAATTGACAAATAAATTGAAATTTATGCGCATCTGTAACACTTGACCAAATGCTATGATACATGGCCTTAGAAAAAAAACTGAGAATGAAGAAAAGCGGAATTCACCAATCGACTCCGTCCTCGATCTAAAACTCTTCCTGACTGACAAGAGCACTGAGTACTACAAGAGTAAATACCACTCTCTTATATCTTGCGCGTTTACATGGAGACTACCACCCCCATCCACCAACCAAACCTTACGAAATTAGTATTTTATCCACTAATAGCTTTGCTTTTGATGACTCTCACAAGGTAGTCGTTATTTGCTGATGCAAAGAGGAACGACAGATATTAAGTCTTTAGAGCCTACTTCAAAAACTTCACTGTAAACTACTTTTCTAACAGCGCATTATCATTTTTGGAAGAAAAGATCATAAAATTTTCTTTACCACATTATTTACATCGTCACATAATTAACTATTGACATTTTTATTTAACTATCAAATAAGAAATAATCACCAACGAAGACAGTAATTATTTACAAGTACTGCAAAGAAATGTGTTCGCAACTGTTGTTAATGTATTGTAGAACGAACACTGATACATTGTCTGGAAAATAACTTATGTTTGTTTCGCTTGTTAATTAAATTCTGTGCGACTATATTGTGTACGTAATGCAAATACAGGCATAACTAATAAATACAATAGCACAGTGCATGACACAAAATTATATATCCTGTGAAAGGAAATGTTCACGTCATTATAAAAACGAGCATGTAATCATACAGAATCGGCATTTCTCAGTTGCACCGAGCAAGTAAAAGTAAGTTGGGGCCTGGACATTTTTCCACCAATCACGCTGTTTCAAAAACAAAACCATAATAACTTCAAAAGCTTAATGTCGATGTCACCAATTTAGTGAACAATCAGGCATTCGGGTTTATTAATATCTAAACGGCAATACACTATAGGGGTGGGCGAATATGTAAATTTCATTTCGAAGCGAATTCGAAGCGAATATGTTGAAATATTCACGAATTCGAATCGAATATCGAATATCAAGTAAATTTAATTTTTTAACAAATATACAATGCAAAGTAATTTACACTGTTAGGAACTTACCTTGAAGGCTAATTAAAAGTTGGGTAAAAATGAGATTTTTGTAGTGATTTGCAAAAAAAAAAAAATGTTTTTAGTGGAATTATTATATGTAATTGCTCAGGATGTTGTTTCAGATAATTCTGTAGGGTTGTAGTGGTACCTAAAAGAATCACAAAATCACAAAAAAATTCAGTTGGTTTTATAAAACTTAGCAGACCCTAAAATCGTATCTTTTTTTTTTTTTTAAATTAATCCATGAAGTACCTGTTGGAATTTTTAATATTTTCTTGCATGTTTTGCATGTTGCTTTATTACCGCTGACACTTTTAGTAAAAAAATAACCAAATACTGCTCATGGATTTTTTGGCAGGTGGCCCAGTATTCAAACCTGAAGTGCTTGACTCCATTAGTTGATTTTAGAAAATTGCCAAAATAGTTTTCCAGACTGGATTCAGTTTCTTGGACGTACTCCATTGCAAAAATTTTTGCAATGGAGTACGTCCAAGTCTACTTCTACGTAGTGACATTCGTTACTTTGTATTCACGATGCGCTTATGGAAACCCACCTGGAATATTCCTGCTGGGTAGCATTGGTCACGTTATCCTTTTGTGCTGGTATAATATACGATTGTAGCTTTAAAATTGCGAACAAGTAATAACAATTTATTCCATACCTGAATTACGTACTCTGGCAATATTTTTACTTGATAAACTGCTCCAGACTTATTTTCCAATAAAAATAATACGATCCGACATAGTATTTTTCGTGAGCATGCATTCAAACCGCCTTATAATATATTTTCTATTATTTACACACGCGGGAGTGTTTGTTTACGTTTTACGCGCGCTTTCCTTTGTATCGTCTGCTTGCTGCTATCTACACTGCTCCAATCAACACACGACGTTTCCGACCGATTTACTCTCTACCGAGTGGATCCGAAGTAGTTTCCGTAAGAGCGTACTGATTTCGTCTGAATACCGCATCTCTGAACGTGGTCGCAATACGGCCATGGTCATTACGTGATCGACACACAACTTCACTTGCGAAAATGTCAGTGGGCCAGCAGCATTACATTTGTTTTTAACTGATCCGCCTCTCGTGTTGCGTAAATTTAAATTATTACTTTGAAGTGCATAAATAATTATGCACAGCACCGGTCTGTTTCCTTAGTGCATGTGCTGACTCAGTGGCTGTTGGCTTGCTACTGAGGCCACTCGAAATGGCGCACTTGATGTAAACCATAGACACGGCCTAGGCTATTTGCTTCCTTTCTAATTACGGTTTGCATCGCATTGAGTGCAATTTCACGACCATTTAGTTAAAAAATATTCTGCTGCGTAATCTACAATAATCACCGTAAGTTGTATTTAGGCACAAATTGATATAGCAGATGATGTTGCTACAAAAATTAGCAGTGTTTAACGAAAGTTTCGAAGATAAAACACCTCGGGCTCTAAACAAAA
>PNEQ01087381.1:0-37098 GCA_003012365.1 Medauroidea extradentata | reverse complement strand
AGGGGAAGATAATCCAGCAAATACAATTTACATTATTTTATCGCTGTAAATGCAAATGTTTATCTACACACAATTGTTTAATTATTTTCTCGTCTGTATATTTATTACTAACCTGAAAGTACCAGACGTTAAACAGAACCTCATACACCGTAAAAAAATGTTTTGTACTTTTACCAAGAAAATCTTTGGAAACCCAGTTCCCAAAGAAATTCCTTGTAAAACTACAACGGTTGTCTTTGTAATAAAATACAAAGTGTATGTTTGTAAAATTACAAGGAATAACCTTGTAGTCGTACTTTTAATAAGGAAAAAAGTAAAACGTAAATGCTCACTGTACTTCATAAATAACACTGAACTTATTTATCAAGTAACTTTTGAATAAAAGGTGCTTACACGAAATTATTTAGAAAATAAAAAAAATTTGGAGGTGGTAAGCATAGAACCACTCCCCATACTCGTAGAACCTACGCATCTTACTTCTAGACCAGAGTGACTTCTGTACTGCTGGTGTATGTATCAATAAAAGTGAATGGACCGATTGTTTTGACATGCGGAAATGTATTTGGAAGTCTGTATCGTCATACTCATCAAAATAATGATTTCTTTCTCTAATCCGATGAGGGTGATACACGGGAATAAAGTCTTCATCGTCTGTATTGTCTTCAAATACCACATTATACAGTTCTTCGCGCCATTTTATTATGAACTTAAGCGAGATTAGTGACGTTACCCGGCCAAAATCGAGCAGTTAAATTTAATCTCGCTTAAGACGAGAAAATCGAGTTTAACTGCTTGGTGAAACCCAAAACATGTATAATCGAGATTAAGTACCGAGTAATCTAGATTAAATCGCTTAATCTTGGTTGGTGAAACCGGTCCTTATTCGACTGCAATGTTTTAGCCAGCTGTAAATAAGCAATTCAACCCACTTAAAAACCGACTTGGGTTAATGAAATGGAGCAATAGCAACAAGCGAAAATAAGTGAAACCTGTTATCGCAGTTCAGTACAATCTGTCACTTGCTGATCATAGACATGAAGGTGTACTGGCAGAGTTGTCAACTTAAAGAACTAGCCAGATGCCATTAAAACATTCGTCTAGAAAGCTGTTCATACGTTATAACCGGTGAATTGGCTTCTTTAGCTGATCTAACGTCTCCGATCTCAGCACTCATTTCCTATCTTACAAAAAGTATTCTGGAGTGTATTCTCAAATTTTCTTAGCTCAATATAGATAATTCCGTGGCTTTGGCCATCGTTCACTCCAGAGGGCTTGAAAATGTTTATTTTAACACTTTTGGGTGACATTTTTCAACGAGTTTAAAGCTAAACAGACGTGTGAGATTACGTGCCTAAACCGTATAAAATTAATGAATTTTGAAACCTCAAAATCTTGAAATTGAAATGGACCATGTGCTATTTTTATCACATTATAACTCAAAATACGTGGCATTTTAAATTTTGAATTGCAATTAAGTATAATTTGGCTCTGCTTGTACAGCGAATACAAATACTTTTAATAACAAATGTATATTTAATTTAACGATTGCAAAATTTCGCACTAAAAAGCAACCATCTTTGTAACACGGTTCGGTACTTGAAGTAGCCAATAGGAGAGCAGCATAGAATATATTTTGTTCGAAACTACTTATGAAACTTGTTTACTTTGAATAAGAAGAGACTGATGATGGATCTCGTTAGATATGTTGTGACCGCTACATAAAGGTACTCATTTTAAATGTGAAGTTGTTCGGCGTGTAGTGTGTCTGCGGAATTTAAAGATTACACATATATTTTGTAATGAAACAAATTGTACATAATATGCAGCACTGCAATGACGTACGTCCAAAACAATTGGTTTTAGCATAAGATCTCATTTTCAGAAACTTTCAAAGAAATTAATATTTTGTAAAGTTTGCATCGTCTGAAAGAGATAAAACTTCTAAATATTTCTACCACAGGTGATAGAATTACCTAAAAAAATTCAACTAAATGAGGATAAGTTAACCTTAAATATTTAACCGACACTTGAATACTGCAGTATAACCCGCGATGAGAAGAATCTCAGTGAAGAGAAAATGTTGTAATAGGTAAAATAAACAATGAATTCTTCAGATGAGAAACGTAACTGCCAACAGATATCTAAACTAAACACGTAAAACATTGGAAACCTGAGACATAATGCGACCAAGCGCTAACAGAAACAAATTACACACAGTAGAGGTTTTAGGTTGCAGAAAGTGTCGTTATAGATTAGGTAAGCTATAATACAAATGTTACATAGAAGTTTATCAGGTTACAGATAGTCTCATAAGATCAAGTAAATAATAAAAGACAAATGTTACATAGAATTTTATCCGGTCACAGAAAGTCTCGTATTCGGTCAAGTAAACAATAAAAGATTAACGTTACATATAAGTTTATCTGGTTACCGAATTTAGTTGCTTGGACGTACTCCATTGCAAAATGAATGACTGTCGCACTCGTGTTCCTGAACCCTGTGTGTCTACCTGATGACGGGAACAGATTCCAGTTCCCGAAACGTCGTAACACTGCCTGTCTGGAAAATTACTGTGTTTTGTTTCGTCTCATCGTTGTGTCGTTTGCCCTTTCTGTTTGTGTCTGATATATGTTGTGTTTTGTTTCGTCTCTTCGTGGTGTAGTTTTGTTATTTTTCTGTTCGTGTCTGATATCGTGTTTTTGTTTCGTCTCATCGTTGTGTCGCATGTTACTTGGTTTATTTATTTTTTATTTTAATTTTAATTTTTACATTTTTATTATTTTCATTTATTATCTGTGTTCCTTGTTTTATTTGACTCGTTTCCACTTTGGAATTTCATGTTGTGTATGTATCCCGTTGACTAAAGCATACTCTGCTTATTTATGGTTTTCTATTATTTGTTTCGTTTTATTTGACAGTAATTCATTATGCAATGGAGTATGTCCAAGCAACTAAATCCAGTCATGCACTCACATTGCACAGTTCTATGAAAGATCATATCTGGTTACAATTATATACTAAGTTATATTCCACTCATAATCAACGACTCGCTATTTAAAGTCCATCCAAATACAACAACATAGAACTAAAAGGACCATAACAAGAACCAGTGCCAACCTTCACAGTCATGACAATATACAACGTAGTGCCAACCTCACACTACTACATCACATCACAATACACAACACCTCCTCCCCTGTTAAGATATAACACAACACATATAGTCCTTCGATCTTCTTGGAAGTTGCCTCATATGTCTCTAGGGTGTGTCCCTACTGCAACTGCTGATCCCTGGGTCCCCCACGTGGTCACTTGTAATCTCCTGTTTAAATCTTCTACAAGGGCTTGACCCTTAACTTAGTTGGTCAAAGCCTTTAAAATGACTAGATCCAGGGCTTAGTGAAGCAGGCTTGTCATAGTCTTGGGTCGTTGAGGACTGGCCCCCTTCCTGGAGATCCGAACGTTCTGCCGCATGTCGATGCTCAACTCCTCTCTCTGATGGTGTTCTCACTGGCAGCGGGCTGACAACCTGACTTCCAAGATTAGATCTTGCCAATTGTCATCTCATCATATGTTTACTGTGCTTTTCTTCCATCCTGGTATGTGCAGGTGTCTGAAACTGTGTCCTGGTCATTTGTGTATGCCTATTCTGTACTTCACGTGGTAAGAGTTGATCCACGTGTCGACTGTAATTCTTGCCGGACATATCAGCCACTTCATAGATCCAATGCCAATTACGACTCCTGGCAACCATTTTGTAACTCTGCTGTAGTTGCAAAACATCACTAGCTCCCCTACCTGCAATTGTTATATTGGCACCTCAGTAGCTGGAACTGGCTGCTTATGTTCCACTGTGTTTGTCACTGGTCGAAACTGATCCAAAGCTGTTCGGAGTAGCCATACCAGCAACAGTTCTGCGGGCGTCTTCTGCGATACATAACATTGTGTTGTGCGGAGTGCTAAAAGTATTCTGGCCATTCTCATTTGCCAGTCTCCATCTCCTAAATTCCTTAACTTCCCTTTACAGTTTGCACCATACGTTCCACTTGGCCATTATTGGATGGGTGAAACGGTGTAGCTGTAACAAGCCGAATGCCATTCTTTGATGCGAACTTCTTCATTTCCAGGGACACAAATGCTGTGCCATTGTCCGAGACGACACACTCAGGAATGCCATGTCAACTGAAAATCTCTCTCAGCTCTCGAATCGCAGCTGCCGATGACATTGAGGGCACGATTTTCACCACTATTAAAAACATCTTTCCTTGAAACGGTCCGAAAAAAATCAACATGTAGTCTCGTCTATTGTTTTGTCTCTGGCGGCCAACTAGCCTCTTTCAGCTTGGGAGGGTTAGCGCGAAGCAGTTGACATTCTGGACACTGTCTTACCATCTGTTCTATGTCATGATCCATTCGCGGCCACCACATGAAGCTGCGGCTTACCGCTTTTGACCGAACAATACCATCGTGGTTGGCATGAAGCATTTGAAACAGATTTTTTTTTCAGAATACTGTTGGCACAATCACATGATTACCCCACAGAATGCAGCCATTAGATATGGAAAATTCATCCCTTCGAGTCCAATAAATTGCTGAAGCTACTAAAGTTTTGTGCTTCACATGTGCTAGTACAGGACCTTTCTCTGTCAACGTCAATGTCATATTAGATTAAGTAAATAATAAATTACAAATGTTACACGGAATATTATCCAATCACATAATGTTTCATATTCAGGCAAGAAAACAATAATATACAAATGTTACATAGAAGTTTATCTGGTTACAGAATGTCTCACTCTAGAATAAGTAAGCAACGAAATGCAAAAATTACATAGAAGTTTATCAGGTTACAGAAACGGTCACACTGGATTAAGTAACCGATAAAGGACAAATGCTACACTCTGGAAATTATTAACATGATTTATTGTTTCCAACTAAAGGTCCAAACAACTAATTGAAATGGTTACAAAAATTGAACATTATTTTACTAGATATCACTCACAGAGATTGTATACACTTTTAATTAAGGCATTAGGATAGTAACATATAGTGAGATATATTTCAACAAAGAAATTTAGTTTTCCGTAAATGTAGGTTCTTTTAATCTCCCAAAAAGCTTTGCTTTATAAAATTCACCCTTTCTTGCAAAGTGTTTACATATTTAAAAAAAAAAGTGACAATATTATGAACGTAACTCAAAAATATTATTGCAATTAATAATTAAACAATAACTATTTTTTCTATAAACTTAAAAAAGTAAGTACATCATTGCAAGTTAACAATAAATAAAATTACATTCTGAATAGTCTCTAAAACATTTATGGATAATTTTTTCAAACAATAAAGCAAAATTTAGAAGAGTATAATAACCGCAGAAAAATTTTCATAATGAAATATGATATAATCACATATATTAGTTTGTGTTACGTTTTTTACCACTCTAATCACATAAGATACGACAAAATAATTTTTTGGGTTTCTTATGTTGGAAAAGGCACTTATGAGCCACAATAAACTATATTTGCAACTGTTGAAAACATCAGAACGCCATGCAATATTGATTAATAACGCAAGAAGTATATCCGTAGAACTGAGTTGTTTGACATACGTATCTTATGATTTGAATTTTTGTATGTTAAGTAAAACAGTTTTAACTTCCACGGATACACAATATACTTACGGCCCATCTCTTTAGTTTTGCAGTGGTTTGGAAAATATATTTTTAACGCAATTTATTACATATATCAAAAATTCATTCTGACAGTTTTAACACGTATATATCATCTTTTGTATATGAATTTTTCTGTTGCATTACACCAAACGGATTTTTAGATTTTTGTCCCTGAAATAGCACATATTTTATTGTCATAATAAGCAAAAATGAAGCATAATAATTTTTGCTAGCAAACAGTACATTAAGAAAAACGCTCTGAAAAATTTATGTATCGTATAACTGTACACAGTCTCAAATTTTTTCTAAGTATTTGGTTATAAAGTATTCGAGTTATTTGCAATTGTTTGAAATAAATGAAAGATCATGGCCTTAAGGAACAACAAATCCACAACATAAACATTTATATAATTGCTTTTAAGTGACCACGTACCACAAATATCATTAAAATATATTTTAGAATAATATTGAAGTTACATAACGATTAGGCACCAAGTAATCGTAAAAAAAAAGACTTTGAATAAACAAGTAATTATCATCACTTCTTTATTTCGCATAAATGACTCTTTAATTCCCATACAAACCCTGCAATGCTGACCGTTATTCCCATCATAAGAACAACGAAGTATGCTTGCAAGTGTTTCATACTAAAACTCACTAATTCATTGTCATTTTTCTCATTATTCAGTAGAGTTCTTTGAAAATCTTTTTTAAATATTTTTTCTAATATTCCTGCTTCTTTTACAAACCACATCAAACGATCGACTCTGTCACGAAATGGAAAGTTGTTCCTTAGCACGACAACTAAATACAGGTTACCTACGATCTCTTCGACTACATGCAGTAGAGGACGACCATCTACAAAATATTCTGGTTTGTTAACTTCAAGTCTTGCAACTGTAGAAAGAAGTATTACGCTTAAATTTCTATTGTTTATTGCGGTTTGAAATCCATATGTGACTGAGTCAATTACAACTGCGCGGGTAAGAATCATAGCTGAAACTTCATCGTCGAAATCGATATTCGACACCAGGCTAGAAAAATCGACAACAGCATCCGAACCATAAACAGAAGAAATCCCTATATTTAGTCCTTCATCATTGATTGCCGCAATGGTTTCTATGTCTGCATAGTACTGTGGCACTGTCAGGTAGCTGGTAAATGAACCCGTGTACGCATTATTCAAGACAATGTTGAATACCATTACAGAAATGAGGTACATTCTGAAACCAGTTACTGGAATCTGATAGTGTGACATTCCAAGGAAGTATAGTCTAAATATTTCGATACTTAATAAAAATGACTGTATCTTTGTCCTCTTGTAACTAGAGTAAAGTCTTGCTATCAAAACTAGGGAGAAGAAAGCACACAAATACAATATCCACAGCTGGTAAGAAAATGGAAGTATTGAACTCATCCAGACAGGCATCTGCTCTGCCTTCGGAACTACAAACAGAACTTTTTCAATCTCGTACGGATAAGTGGCATCCATTAAGTTGTTTAACTGTAAGACACCAAAAGGATGCTCTATATCGAACTTTTTACCAAACGTATTAGTAACAAACCATTTGGAAATATCGGTTGAAGAATTAAGGTCACTAGTCGTGGAAAAATTCATAGCTTTTGAAATTATGTTAAGAATTATTCCTGCCATTCCACCCAATGTGGTAACGCCATTTTTATTTTTAGCTTCAGTTGAAAAAGGAGGATACTCAAAAGCAACACATTTTGCCGGATATCCCATTGCATCGAATGGCTTTTTGTCGAACGAATTGCTGGGGTTTGTTACATCAAACACTTCACGTTTGCTCTCAAATGGATTAATGCGTTTTGCAACTACTTTCATTCCGGACAGAGCATCCTTGGTCGCTATGCTGATCACTAATGCATTAAAGGTTTCGTGTTTCTTCCAGTTGGCTACCAACAAAGGGAATGTAATATCTGTGCGTTCACCAGAAAACTTAGTGTCAACAATTATTATTGGTAACCATGGTTCCCACAAGGGAAGCAAAGAGACTTTATCCAAGAGCTGAATGAAGATGTTGACGTCGCCGCTGTCAGACATAATTATAAACGCTGCACTGTGTCTGGGCATATTGTCACTCCAGGGAGCTGCCTGGTTGAGGACATACACTGGCATTGTTGATGTATGTAGAGAGCTGAGTGTGAGGTCATGTATGATACTGACGTCATCACAGTACACTACTGTTCCTACAATGTCTCTCACATGTCTCTCTATTATATACATTGCTTCCTTGACGAACTGCACAACTTGGCTTCTGTCTGTGTTGTCTTGCATGATCCTGGCTCCAGCTAACGTCACTATTATCGGAGACAAAAATGCGAGGAGTTCTACTTGCATTGTTGCGACACCTTAAACAAAAAAAACAGAGGGATCTTTAAAACAATAATTTCAACTTATGGTTTATTTTATCTTAACAGTATTGTTTTTTTTTCATTGTAGTACCAATAATGGTAGTAATATTGGCATGGAAAGAGTGTCTGAGGGAAGGACATAAACCCAAAGTTCAGACTTCTGACTTGGTGCTGTTTGACTTCTGCGTCCATGGAAAGATGATAGGATACTAAGCAATCTGAAGTGTTTTATAGATATACGTAATCGCTAGCGAATGTAGTTGAGTCGCAGACGAACCGTAGTTACATGAAAGGAAGAAGCAAAAAAATGAGCAAAAAACTCGTGCATAGTTCTTGTATGTGACTGTAAGTTTTCTGCGAATCAGGAACATCCACTGGCGATGACGTACGTTATAACCGTGGGTGACCTTGGACAAGTGGGGTGACTTGGGACACTTTTACAATTGAATCGCTGAGTGGAAAAAGAAAGAGAATCCGTGATATGCTTAACAGAGAAAAACACATATTTGTGTTTCATACCTTGCCTGTGAGAATGTGGTTCATTGGGTGTTTGTAGGTGTAATAAAATAAGGAATCTGGCACCATAGTAAAAAAAATTGTTATTTAAATATTTAGGTTCAATTAATTTGATATCAATACCTTGGATATATATGGAATCTCTTCCTTTTTCCAATCAGTGATTCAATTTATTTATTTTTTTTATTTTCTACGTGTCTCAACCGTGAGTAAATATAAATGTATTTTTATGCGTACTTTCATGATTAGAAATTTATTACAAGTTAAATTATTTTACTCAGTGTTACCTTACGTGGGAAAAATATTTTTCTGACACATCTCAAGTCCCCCCACATTTATATAACCCGCCCCAGATCACAGTATCCAACAAATCACTTCTGATTGTCGTACATCCCCATTGCAGATATTAATCAAATGTCACAGGAAATGAAGCCTTACTCTTAAGATAGAGAAGTAATGGAATGCAAATGAGGGTATAAGCGGAAGCACCCTGGGGAAACCTACTGGCCAACGACAACGTTCATGATGTTCCCCACATCCTTAATTATTCGATGTCCTGCCCTACCTATAATCGAGCCCAGATTGTCTTTATTGATGAAAAATGGTTTAGCCACTATGCCAACCGCTGTCTCTCGCATTGAACTGATAAAAATAAATTTATACAAATCATATATATTTAAATTTTTGGGCTACCCAAACATTTCCTTTGATTTCTTTATATGCGTGAAATATTTATTATTTAAGCACATTGGTAGATTATTTTTACTAAGCAGAACTGTTAAAGGGACAGAGTAATATTTTTTTTTGAAATAATGTTATAAGACATGTTTTTGTTACATTTTAGTGAATGGAACATAAAATATTAAATTACACGAAAAAAAAAATTTGAAATGAAAGGAAACAAAACGCAGTTCACAAGACATAAAACCCATTTAGATTATATTAAATTTTCAAGCACGAGTAAAGTTTTTTTTCGTTCAGGATTTTTTCTTATACAAAATAGCATATGTTCGCACTTTCAAACGCATTACAGCGACAGATTACCCATAACCGCAAAATAAAAAAATGTACAAATAATATTAAATCTCCGTCCAGGCTTCACCATGTTCTATAAAATATAATTGCGGCGTGGAAAATCTGAAAGTAGTGCACTTTTATAGTAAGTTCAGAGCAACTGGCCATTCCATGCTGAGCTAGGAGGGAATTACATTATTCGTGATTGGGAAAATATTTCAATCTCGCCCGGAGAGGACTGAGGCAGGAATGGAGTAAGACACACTGGTTGGTTCCCGAGGTGGACTGGAATTTAAGTAACTGAAAGGTCACTCTAAACTTCTACAGTACTGAATCAAACTGAGTTCGTTCACCATATTGACTGGACTGCTTGGTTATTCATGTGGTTTTAATCGTTCAGAGGCTAGCAAAATAAGTTTTTATAATTTTCTGGAAGTATAGCTAGCCGAAAAAATGTACAGACAGTTTAATATACAAACAAATGGTACATAATATTTATCTGGTCACTCATTTCTTCTCAATTATAGTGTTGACAACCTACGGCGTTCCCAGAAATCAATTTGTCAGTCTACGTTTACTGTGTCATTCTTGACCGAAAATTGCTATTAACAGTTTTTTAATCCTTATATACACCTTTTTCGTTGCTTGTTTGCTCCAACTGGGACTCAGTCTTAAACGATACACTCAAATCATTTGTAAATTGAGGGAAGTGATTTGCTATTTTATTACACGGAAAACTTCTAAGACAACTTTAATACTTACTGCGTGTAATATATCATTCCATAAAGTTATTGGTTATTTCGTATGTACTGCACAGTAAGAGAACAAAGGCGTGGGTAACAAAGTTGGCACGACTGAAGGTAAAGCTGTAAGGGAGTGTCGACTTAGAGTAATCGATGTCCGAGCGTGCGAAGGCTGCGTCACTATCGTAGTTGTACGTAGTTGTGATGTGGCAGTTATTATGCCAATTATAATACAGTTACTCGTGAAGCAGGAAGTTGTGTATCAGATACGTTTTCTTTGCTCAGCGCAAGCAACTGTTTACTTTCTGTGCAGTGGTAGCGCAGTTAAAAACGAAATACACCTCAATCAATTTGTTGAATAACGACATACATGCTCGACATAGGTAACAAGCATGCCTACTACGAGCTTATTAAACAACATATGTGACTTTTCACTGGAAATAAAATTGTCCGTTAAGGCAATCATTAAGATATTACAAATTATTTTTGAAATCGCTAAAACTATCTACGTCGTTCAAAGTAATTACCTGTTTTTCATGTTCTCTGCAAAATGTAGTACAATTTATTTCCTAGAAAAAGCTTTGATCAGTATCTGAAATAACTACATTCATTAACAGTTTTTTTACCCTTATTTCTATTTTTTAACTTTCCAACACACATGCCTTAATAAACGCAGACGAAGTATATTCCATTTTGAAGTTTACGTAACAGTTGTAGTTCAAGTCACTTATATTGATTAACAAGCTTATATTTTATAATATCGCAGTCGAGGGTGACTAGCGACACGTTGAGTGACTCGCGACATTTATATGTCTTTCAATGGATAAGTGTTAACAAATATTGACGTAATTTTCGGTTAACATTTATTATTTGGAATTTATCGGAAGTAGATTTCTTCACTCGGATTTGCCATACGTGAAAATATTTTTTAACTGTCCTTTCACTCTAGATTATGGTACCAAAAATAAATTAGTTATTAGTTTTTTTGAATGCAGCGTATACAAATTGAAAGAAAATTATTTGAATTAATATCTAACTCAATAAACCAGACCTGCTTATTTATTAAATAATAAGTTAGATTTGCATTAGATTGATGTTATGTGTTTGTGGGCTTTAATGGACGACTTGAAGTACACGCCCCCTGACGTCACACCGCAGGGGAAAAGTACTGTGGGAAACTTTATAAACATGCTGATTTGTTAGTTGGTAATGGCAGAAAGCAAAAATGTTGCGCACTCATGACTTGCACGCAAGGGTAAAAAATATTAGTTTCAATTTAATGGTTAAGATGCGCAAACACATAAGATTAATGTTTACCTGAAAAAGCGGCAAATTCCGAACAAATAATATATTTTCTTGCGTACATCTCACATGCGAAAATCCGGGGACCGACCCCTCCGAGAATCGAGCCCGGATCACCTTTGTGGGAGGCGAATGGTCTGACCACTCGGCCACCGCGGCCCTACAGACATGGCGATTGAGTTGGTAATGTGTAATTTGGTCACAATCTGTCAGAGAAATGAAGAATATAAAAAAAAATATGCCCAACTGATAGAGGCATAGTTGTATGAGGGGTTAAAATGAAAGTGAAGTAAGTCGCTATTGGATATTGGCTTTATTTGTATGCCCCATGTTTAAATATAAAGTGAGTTAAGTCAGGGCTGCGTTAACATATTGGAAAATCGTTTTATGAGTTCCTACAAAAAATCACTTTATTCTGTAAAACTAAGTAATCACGACTTTCTTCACTTTAATTCTAACCCCTTCATAAGTTACCAGCTCAATCGCCATATTTGTACTGTAGTGTAAGGATATTATAATTTGCAGTATAGTCGCAAGTTTTACTTTTTTTTCTTTCATAATTTCAAAAAAGCAAAGTGTAAGCAATAACATAAATGTAAAAAAAGGTAAGAAATTTGAGTCTGTTATTGTATAAACTCTAAATTGTCCACAAGAACTTAAATTTTCAAGCATGTTATGATGAAAGAATATATGTGCCAGCAAAGCCCCTGTTTCTACATATTTCTGCTTCCACCGAATACAGTATAAAAATGTTTGCAAAAATTGCACTTCGCAAACAAATTATAGTACACTGACAAATATAAGGCAGCTTACCAGCTTGTCTATAGTTGACAGTAACATTTGTTAACACTGTAAATTAATTGCACAAAACCAGTCAAATTAATTTTTTTTTAAATGTTACAAGTGTTTTACTTTCCAGACAAATATTAAACGTTTTTGTTTTTTAATAAAATACGAACCGTTTCCATTACTTGTTAAACTCACTAAGTGCCAAAAAACTATCTCCTTACGCACAAATATAATTTATATTCTATATTTAACATAAAGTATTCAACAAAACAAATTAATTACTAACCACAGCATTACAAGAAACTTATAAATGTCTAAAATAACCTCACATCATAGTATATAATATGTGAAGAAACTATCTGCAAAAGAAGTACAAATATGCGATCTGTTATTAAAAATTCAAGGTAGGCACATTCGAAACTAAATTACAATAAATGTTGCATACATTAATAGCCCATGTGTTGTTCTTTTATACGTAGATAACTATCTGCATAGCAGAACTACAAATATAAATACAGAGCTTGATTTTTAACATAAAAAAAAAGAGAAAATTAAACAATTCATATAATATGAATTAAAATCGGTTGAAAAAGCGTACCTGTCGATTGATATTGATGTCCCTTCCAATGTTTTTTCATTACAGCCGTAGATAACTCTTTTCTGGACCATTTTTACAGCACGCTGCAGCAAATTCAAATGGCATGCATGCGAGAACAGGCCACAATCAGCTGTTTAGGGAGCGAAGTTGTTTTTGCCTCAATATTTTTGCGGCATACTGGGTCTACCTATATCTATATCTATGGGGATAAGTGAGCATTAAAAAAAAGCCCTGCTAAAGTTCTGCTATCAGTCAATTCGTATCTTTTCGCTCGTAACGGCGGGCGCAGAGAAATATCCACCATCTTTGGACGCGGCACTTGATGTTCACGCGTGTTAGGTAAAATTTTCAATCGCAGTATGAATCGATAGAGTTCGATAAAAAAGTTTGCTAATTGTATAAAATACAATTACGTTGATTTCGGTTGACTTTGTTTAAGTATTATTAAATTTAAATAGGAAAATACACGAATTACATTGCGTAATTTCACTGCCAACTACGCAAGCAGTAAGTTAACTATAGTTACTGTTGTATTAAATGTAGCAACGGCTAGTAATATTTTTCGAAGGTTAAATTTTTAGTTCTCACTTTATCTCGAACTACCTTCAATAGAAGCGACATAGCTCATATCGTACCAGTCCTCGGAGCAAACAGGAATGAAAACAATACCATGTGTATTCGAGATATTGTTTGTTTAATTACTTGCAGTACTTGAGACAATACAACTTGTTTGTATATAAATACAATTTTTAGAAATGCTTAACATGACGATTCGAAGCTCAACATTAGAAAGTAACAAATTCTAACAGATGCAACACAAACGAACTTTTTAACTGTTGTTATTGTACCAACTCTCGGGGCGTACAGTCGTTTAAACAAAGCCCACGTGGAATTTGAGACAATGATTTAACAAACACTTGTATTTCATAAAAGGCTGTAATTTGTTTGTACATAAATTACATATTTTGGTGTCAAATGTGACGTTACTTACGTGTCAATATAAGATAGGACCCAATAAACTACAGCGTAAATAAACACACACGAACTCCGACGTCACGACAATCCAAAGAGAAAACGAGCACTACTTTAAAACCCACGTCTAGTCGCTTCTGTACTTCTTATTTATTCTGTGTCGTTGTCTAGAGATGAGAGAAAAGTAGTCTGTTGTCCTCGTCCGTTTTGTCGAATTTTTTCATACACTTTATATTGTTGCTTAATTTTATGCCCTTCTTTCTTCATACGAATAGCGTATATTCCGTTCCGGACTTAATTTATTTCAATTGATGTTATGTTTTTATTGTATTACTGTCGTCTTTCGGGTTACGACTATGACCCTCACCGGAAGCTGACACAACTAATAGTGGGTTTTCTTTATTGGTTTCATTTTATTTCTGACATTTTCCCACAACACGGCAGCATTTATGTATTTATGTATTCATTTTCATGGAAGAGTAGGAGCTATGAAAGTATTGCCAGTATCAGATGAAATAATAGCGCTAACATCGATGTTGAAATGAAAACTGGCACATCTTGATGAAAAACTTTGTAACTCAATAAGGCGTATTTATGAATAAATTAACCGCGGGTAACAGGCAATATCGACGCTATGTTAGCAGCAACGTACAGTGATATATCGACCACGCCCCTCTGTCAAGGCTGGACGACACACAAGCACAGAGCGACTGTGGCAATCTACTACTGGTGTACCTGCCTCTCTGTGGACACTACACTACTTCGGCAAGTAAGTAGTTCGTACACTGTTCAACGTTTTTGTTGATTTTTATAAACAAGATGCCGAGATGATTATATTCATAAAATTACAAAGACACGAAGGGGAATTTTTCAACTTATTACTAAATAGCCTATGATCTA
Source organism: Medauroidea extradentata (assembly GCA_003012365.1). Lineage (NCBI taxonomy): Eukaryota > Metazoa > Arthropoda > Insecta > Phasmatodea > Phasmatidae > Medauroidea > Medauroidea extradentata. Next base: position 22,217 of record PNEQ01087381.1, on the reverse strand, counting down.
TTTTATTACTACAAAATTTGTATATATATATATATATATATATATATATATATATATATATATATATATATATATATATATATAATATTCGGTAAGAAAAGGTTACTAAACAAAACAATAAATTTCTTTCATTTGGTCAATGCTTAGCAAACATTACCCGGGCCAGACTTAGAGTGGCGTGACGAGCAGGCCCGTGAAGCGAGCCTGTGGTCGCTTTGGCTGGACTGGGAGACGTGAAAATATAATGTAGTACAACTAGCAGAGAAACACTGCATGAAAATTATTAATCATAGTGCCGTTGTATTAATAATAAAGTTGAATCTAGTTAATAACTCACTCTCATATTAGAAATAATAGCATATGTGCCGGAAAATACAAACACAAATAATATACAACTAATAAATGGCACATCCCACATGTACGTATTAACCCCTAGATATACACATACGCACACACAAACATGGTGACTTTCTTTACAACGTTATTACATAATGTACGTCGATAAATTTACATCATATCGCTTCCGGTACATAAAATTATCAAAACATGAACAAATATGGTATCAATTGCCCATGCAAATTTAAACGTTTACAGCCTCTGTACACACATTTTTACATATGATTATTTAATGTTGCATTTTGTTTTAAAGAAACAATTGAAATTGATTTTCCATATTTTCATTTACATTTTGGGTCAATGGTATTTTCAGTATATTTGAAATGTTTGTGTTAATATAATTTATGTAATGACTTCCATTACTGTATATATGTGCAAATTATAAAATTGCAAATAATTAATAACATATTTGTGAAGTAAAAAACTGGAGTAATAAAAGCACTGAACACAAGAAACTACAATTTTATTTGATGTAAAAAAACTTAGTATTTGAAGTATGATAGTGTTGAAACAATGTACATTGTATAATTATGTTAATGGGACGTTCCAGTATTTACACTTATATTAATAACTGATTAAACTTTTAGACGATTTTTTAGTAATGTCATAATAGACTACCAAAATTATTATTAACAATAACAATGTAGTGTACATTATACTGGTTTAAATTTTATAGATTTATATTAAAGGAAACAATTAATATTAAAATAAAATTTTTAATTCTTTAACTTTTTAAGTTTATATTATGTATCATATTAAGAAATGTTTTTTTTTAAATTTCGTATTTTAAATTCTTTGATAAATAAAACCTGAAAATATACAATTTACAAACATTTTACTGCATCGCCGTAGGATCCCAATCAATATAGAAATACTTAAATGTATGAAGTGTAATGACAGTTAGTCTAGCCAAGTAAGGAACAAAGTGTTCGGAGTGATATCAACCGTTGGTGACAATAGTTGACAGAAAATATTTCTTCCTTTACTACGAAAATACATCTTACAATTTTTGGCTTCAGGCAAAGGTTTTTAAGCGAAATTTCATTGTATCATGCGTACTGGGGTTTTATACGTAGATATACATTTTTAATTAAAATTAATTTTTTGCTACTTTTAAAAATTGAAAAGAAAATCGATAATACAATGTACAGTTAACGTTTTCTATGATAATACGAAATTTTTTAGTAAATCACTAATTTTGAGGCCTCCATTCAAAAAGATTTGACAGCTTGACGAGTCTGAATAAAATTGAGTACATTTTGTTGTAATCATATAAAATTCATATTTGTTATTTCAGACATTCGATGTCTTACAACCGGTGTGGAGTCGCGTCTAACACAACGAAAATTATTGTCGATATCTACAAAGTCTCAAAGACAATGCAATGTTTGTCGTAACATCAGTTTCTGTAACCAATAAAGTGCAGCTCCAACCCGGAAGTCAAGACATTCATGACAACGTCTACACACTTCTGTCTTAGGTACTGTTTGACTGTTTATATTGTCGCCATACTGGAAAGAGGCGCTTATGTGACTGTTGTGTGTGTGGCTTTGTTTTTCTATAGATAGTCGTTTGTTTACTCATTGTTTTGTTGTTTCACTCGGTTTTTAGTTGTTGTGGTTATGTCAACCTACGATGATTAAACCTTGGGCAATCTTCCGCCATAAATCTGTGTTTACTTAGTTTTACCAGAGCAGTAAAAGTTTTTGTAACAAAACATTTGGTCCTCCGAGGTCGGATTTTGGCAAAATCCGAAAATTAATGTAGCGTACTGTTGCTGAATTCGCGACAGAATAAAAGTGTGCATTTTGTATTTCTGCCTACTTCGTCGCAGTGTTTATAGAAATCACATTGGACAAGGTATTAACTTATCGGCTAATATTGCAGTAGGCTGAAAATCGGTTGCAGCGTACATTTCATCTGTCTCAGGACGCCGAGAAAAATTCTGCAAAGGTTGGTTTACTCCTGGCAACATGCAAAGGCCTTCCAGCAGCAAAATCTGCATTCGAAGAAGACTATCTGCAGTTCAAGTTGCTTTCAGCCAGTGATACGAACTTCGATAGCGATGCGCATTTGGAGAGACTGAACGAGTTCGACGATTTGTATTTTTTTAGCATGATCTCTACATTCAGTACTGTGATTTTATGAAAGATTATTTGTTGTCAGGCCATATGTCACCAGCTATGCAAGCAGATAAACCCTGGAATGGGTGTTATATTCCACATAGCACAACTACTAAACTGCATGTTGTCTTCAATGTATCTGACAAGACCAGTCTTTACACAAGTTTAAATGAATTGCTTCTCACTGGACCAATGCTACAAACTGATATATGCAACAGTCTTCTAAAGTCCTGGTGCCACAACATTGTATACACTGGTGACGTTAAACAGATTGTTACACAGATCTGGGTGACACCTGAGCACAGATACTTTCAAATAATCTTATGGTAGTTTTCACCAAAAGATCAAGTAAATTAGTTTCAACTGAAGGCAGTGACATATGGTGTTTCATCTGTTCCATATTTGGCAATCCGCACAATTCATCAGTTAGCAAATGATGAACAATTAAGATTCCTAACTGCAAGTGCTGTGATGCGTTCTAATGTCTATGTAGACGATGTGGTGCCAGGCGCAGCCACTGTGGAAGTTACACTAGCCAGTCAGAAAGAAGTGACTGAACTCCTCAAAGTGGGTGGCTTCTGCCTTCGAAAGTTTATGAGTAACCACCCTGCTCTCTTTTCATGGCTACCTCCTAACGATGTGCAGCATCCCATTTCATTGTCCCTTGATTCGGACTTCAGTAACATACAAAAGATCTTGCGGCTCAGCTGAAATCCTAGTACAGATAAATTTTCGTATGAGATTAATTCTCAATGAGGTACTGTTAATTAAAGGACCGTTATATAAAACATTGCTCGTATTTTTTATCCATTGGATGGGCTGGCTCCAGTGATTGTTGTGGCAAAGATGTTGATGCAGTGGTTGTAAATTCTGAACATTGGCTGGGACGATGCTCTTCCAACAACCATTCTTGAAGAGTGGGACACATTGGAGATTGAACTGCCACTGCTGTCTGATGTTCAGCTCCAATGTCTCTACAGCTCCCTTTCAAACATTTGTTATGAATTGCATGGGTTCTGCGACAGCTCCGAGGTGGCATATGCTGCAGTCGTTTACCTCCGAGCAGTATAACCAGATGGGGAAGTGACAATTAGATTAGTATTCGCAAAGACTAAAGTTGCCCCATTGAAAACAATTTTTGTTTCACTTCTAGAGCTGTGTGCAGTAGCAACTCTTGCCAAGGCATTGCAATAGGTAAAAACGATGCTCGAAAAGCTTCTATCGATTATCAAAGTTTGGGCATGGTAAGACTCCACAATTGTTCTAAGTTGGATTGCAGGGTCTCCTTACAGGTGGAATACCTTTGTGGCCAATCGGGTCAACCAAATTCAAGATGCTGCTTCAGTGGAAATGTGGCACCACAAAACATTCGAGGATAATACAGCAGATTGTGCTTCCCGAGGAATCAGACCTTCTGAATTACCCTCCCATTCTTTATGGTGGTCAGACCCTAGCTGGCTTGTGTTCCCAGAAGCTAGACGACCTCCCTCCTTTGCGACCTATGGAATTGTCAGAGGATGTTGACAGTGAAAAAAAAATGTAGTGGTGCTGGTTACCGATCTTTGAGAAGATCCTGTGGAATACTGCTAAACACATGTGGTACCTTTTCCAAGTTGGTATGTACCACTGATTATATTCTGTGTTTCATCAACAATTGTCGTAGTGGTACTCGTCAGACTGAGCCACTACTACCTGAAGATATTAACAGAGCAATAGAGTTGTGGATTTTGAAATTTCAGCAGAAAGTGTTTGCAGAAGACATAACTGCTCTAAAAAATCATCAGACAGTCATTGGTACCTTGAGAAAACTTTCACCATTTATTGACACTGCAAGTGTGCTCAGGATGGGCGGGCATCTTCACTCTTCAACCTTACCCTTTGACCAGAAATATCCTGCCCTACTTCTTGGACGCCATAAATTTACTGAGTTGCTGATACACCATTAGAATACCTTGAATAAGCATCCTGGCATAAAAACTTTCCAAGACATTCTCACGACAAGATTCTGAATTTGGGCAACAAGCAAGCTGTCAGATGCACAGTAACCTCGTGCCATAAGTGTCCAGTGTCAAGACTGTGCAATTCTCGCCAGTGATGGGTGGTCTTCTAGCTTCAAGAGTCAACCAAGTTAAGCCATTCGCTACAACAGGAGTTGATTATGCTGGCCCATTTTCTGTACTGATGTGTCGTGCTAAAGAAGCGAGATGTACCCAAGTTTACTTGCATATATTCTTCTGCTTCACAAGCAAGGCTGTACATCTAGAACTGGCTTCTGTTCTCTCTACTCCCACTTTATTGGCTGCTTACAGGTGGTTTAGTGCTCGATGTGGAAGATGCTTCCACATGTGAAGTGATTGTGGCACAACTTTTGTAGGTGCATCTAATCGTTTGCCAGAACTATGTGGTTTACTTTCCTCATCTTCGCATTAAGAACGTGTTATTAGTGAGCTTGCAGAACAAGGTGTCACCTGTCACTTCAACCCTCCTAGTGCTCCTCATTTTGGTGGACTCTGGGAGGCTGGTATAAAAATGTGTCAAGTCTCATCTGCAGCATGTTGTTGATGAACAGTATCTTACATATGAAGAATTTACGACAGTACTTGCTCAGTTGGAAGCAATCATGAACTCTCGCCTACTCTGCCCCTGACCCAGACCCAAATGTTCTTTTGTTGTTGTCTCCAAGACATTTCTTGACAATAGAGCCCCTGACAGCCATTCCAGAGCCAGATTTCACCACAATGCCTCTCAGCCATTGTCAGCGCTGGCAGTTAGTGGAAAAAATCCATCAATACATTTGGAAGTGGTGGCACGTTGATTATCTCCGTACTCTTCTGCAGCGACAGAAGTGGATAAACTATGCCCTTCCTCTTCAGATGCATATGCCATAGTTCATATCTGTGATTATCGTTTGTCTCCATTGCAGTGGCATAAAGGAAGTGTTGTGGAGCAGCATCCTGGCAGTGATGGCATTACAAGGGTAGGCACAGTGTACATCACACAAGGACTCTTGAAGAGACCTGAAAAGAAGTCGTGTGTTCCACCAAGTTGTGTAAAATAGAGCATTTAAGGTGGGCGTAGTGTTTGATTATATTATCGCCATACTGGACAGTGGCGCTTATGTGATTGTTGCCGACACTAAGTTACCTTGTTTTTCTATAGATAATCATTTGTTAGTTCATTGTTTTGTTGACTCACTCGCTTTTTAGTTGTTGCGGTTATGTTAATCTATGATGATTAGATCTTGGGCAATCTTTCGCCATAAATCTGTGTTTACTTAGTTTTACCAGCCCATCAAAAGTTTTTGTAACAAAACAGGTATCTAGCACAATTTTTTAAAACATGAAATTGATTTTAATCTATAGTTACATTACATACTATATCAATGTATAAATAACTATATATATATATATATATATATATATATATATATATATATATATATATACACACACATATGAACCACATTAAAGTTGTAATGTTACAGATGCATAATAATATGGCTAACTCTTGACTGCATTTATTATTTTAGGTGAAGAAAAGTCTGGGGATGTTTATCCATACGCTACTACTGTCCCTGATGGCAGTTTCATTAGCTGGAGCCATGATCCTGCAAGACAACACAGACAGAAGCCAAGTTGTGCAGTTCGTCAAGGAAGCAATGTATATAATAGAGAGACATGTGAGAGACATTGTAGGAACAGTAGTGTACTGTGATGACGTCAGTATCATACATGACCTCACACTCAGCTCTCTACATACATCAACAATGCCAGTGTATGTCCTCAACCAGGCAGCTCCCTGGAGTGACAACATGCCCAGACACAGTGCAGCGTTTATAATTATGTCTGACAGCGGCGACGTCAAAGTCTTCATTCAGCACTTGGATAAAGTGTCCGTCCTTCCCTTGTGGAGCACACAGTCTCAGTTAATACTTATTGACGTTAGTTTTAGTAAGATTTACTCTAACATTGTGGACCCATTACTGATGTCCAGCTGGAAGAGCCACGAAAATCTGAATTCATTAGTCATAAGCATAAATGGGAAGGACGATACAACTATCGTCGCCAAACGCTTTAATCCGTTTGTTTGTAAGGGAAAAACTATAGATGTGACAAGCGCCAACAAAGTCTACGAGAATTTAGTAACCGATAAGATGGGGTACCCTATTAAATTTGTTGCGTTTCACTATCCCCCATTTTCGTTCCAAGTTACAAAACTTAACGGGAAAAAAGTAGAGGGGGGAATGATGGGAACATTACTCGGCATCATTATGAAGGCGAAGAATTTATCCATAATACACAATCTAAATTCACTGGAAAATAACTTAAATTGGGTACTGCCAAATTCTTTCAATGAAACTTTTGATATAACTGACCCATATTCTATTTTACAGACCAATAATCTGAGGAATGCCCTTTACCCAATCGCTATTGAAAAACTTGTTCTGATTGTTCCGAAGGCCAAGCAAATGCCAGAATGGGTTAAGGCATTACTTCCATTTACGTATCAGCTGTGGATATTATACCAGAGTTCATTCCTGGTTGTGATTTCTCTTGGGAGTTTGTGTCTTTATTTAATTGAATTCGGGGTGTATCCTCCATTGGATAGTTTGGAAATATTCAGGTTGTTTATTCTTGGAATGACACACCGTCTCGTCTCAGCTGCTGGCTTTAGATTATTCATAGCTTCTGTAATACTGTTCAACATAGTACTTAACAATGCTTACTCTGGGTCATTAATCAGTTACCTGACTGTACCCCAGTACTACTCGGACATAAGCAAACTAAGCGACATAAAAGAAGAAGTTCTGTCTGTTGGGTTTTCCTTACAATATGGTTCGAACGTCATGGTAGACTTATCTGCTCTGGTATCTCAAACTGACTACGATGATGAACTTTCAGCGTTGATACTTTCTCGCTTGACCACAGTAGACACGGTGGATGGTGGGTTGCAAACTGCTATTACTCAAAGGAATTTAAGTATTTTGCATATTTCCACTATAGCTAATTATGAAGTTAACAAGCCGGAGTATTTTCTAAACAATAGACCATTGCTGCACATAGTAGAACAGAATGTTTTTTATCTTTTAATAGTTGCGATTGTACGGAAAAATTTTCCTTTTATAAATGAAGCTGAGTACTGTTTGTGGTATATAAGAGAGTCGGGCTTATTCGACAAAATTTTCAGAAAAGATCTTGAGGTTCGTATACCAAATAAGAAGAGAAATGATGTTTATTTAACGCCTCTTAATATCAGACATTTGCAGACGTTTTTCGGTATGCTGCTTATTGGATATTTTTTAAGCATAGTGGGCATAATTTTAGAATTAATGTGCCTTGTACTTTAATCTTGAACTTAATGTTCCCTTTAAGCGGTTGTGAATAACAATTGAAAATAAAACATCTCCTATAGTGTAAGTGAATAAGAAAACTAATTTTTTGTTGCCACAAATATAGGTATACTTGTCTGAATATGAAGAGCGTAACGCTATGAAAGTTTATAAAATTGAGAATAATAATCAAGGGTCGCAACTAGTATATCTCAGTTTCACAAGCAGTTGCACACTGCTGCGTGTTTCCAGGAAAGTACTGTGCACTGAAATGGTGACGTATGTTGGAGGCTTAAATAAAGTTTATTTCACATTTGTTTTTTGAGCTTTATAACCATTATTGAGCATGAAGAAACACTGTAGAAGCTAAGTGTTAAATGGTATTACAAAATTAAATTCTTGTGGTAGCAATTAGTGGTCTTATTAATTTATGTGTTTATTAAGTACAGCATAAAAAATATTTAGAGAAAGAGACGGAAAGAGAAACAGATTGAAAATAGTTTAGAAAAGAGTATTATTTATTGCCTACTATGTTTCAAATTCCGTTTGATAGCAACGCCTTTGTTATGATTCCCAGAGGCTGCATTGTGGTGACAGTTTAGCATTTGGTACGTCCGGGTTTTTAAGTCGTCTAGAAACATATTGTTTGTTTAGATGGCCCATATAAGGTACCATGACTAACAACCTCTAGCCCCGTCAATTTAGCTTGTTCATAACCAAGTACGCACAGTCTCGCTAAGCCAAAGTTGTTGATGATGTGGTCCTTCCTGGCAGCTATGCCTGTTCCTGGTGACCATGGAGATAATTGTCTTCAATTTTGACACCATTTCTGTCCCAGCGCGAGGTTAGACGACCGAGATAACAGGAGAGATTTACTCTGCAAGCTTGAAAATAAATAAATAAATAAATAAAAATATTAGTAAACACACACGAAGAAAGTGTAGGTGGTTCGGGATGAAGTGAGCACTCAAAAAAGCGCTTGCGCGTGTAAGATAAATTTTGTAATAAGCACGAGCCTATATACTTTGATGGAAAGGTTTTTAATTATATAAAATACAAGTATTTTTTTCAGTTGATTTTATTTTGGTATTGTTATATTTAAAAAAGGAAAATAAATGGAATAACTTCGCTACCAACCATACAAGCAGTAAGATAAGTATTGTTAATGTTGAATTATAGGCAGTAACAGCTAGCAAGCAGCTAGTGAAATTATTAGTGCTAATTTAACTCGAACGACCTATGATGTAAATTGATGTATCATTATTTTAAACGTAGATATGAAAAAAACCCTGGAAATGTTTGCATTGAATACTAGCTACTCAGGAAATTAAAAATACTCAACATTTCTTATTTAAACACCTTTGATTTGTATGGCAAATATAGTAACCATCATTGAACATTATAAATGTTTCTTCAATAATAATGACGACATATTGAATTACTGTTGATATAGATTGTGCGTGTAAAAATTGTATGGCTAAGATTTAAGGAAAAAAGAGCCTAACTTGTGAATGCATAACCTATGCGTGTGTATTCTGTTAATTCACATTCTACGTTTCATGAAATCCTTCAATTTGTACTAATATGCACTAATAACCTTTCAGGTAAAAATTTAGAAATCTCTGTTTGAACATTTTACGAAATTCTCAAACAACGTTTACGCAAAGCTTGAAATTAAGCAGGATTTTTGTGGTTTTAATTTCCTAAAATAATAAATGTTATGCAATACAGTATTACAGTCTAAATAAAGATTAAAAGAACAGAGCGGAACAAAACTTACTTATCCACACACGGTACCAACTGGTCATACTGGTAACACCGTGAGATGCATGAACAAGAAGTTAATATGGGCACAACCATAACGCCACAACTTGAACGCATCGACACAGCTGTTACTGCATTTCACAGACTTCTATCGTTCCAAGCATCTTATTTTATTTGCCTTTCTATGATCCCAAATTAAGTTGTTGTGACCAGGGATACGGAAGTTGTCAAATAAGAATACAATCGCATACATAGAAATATACACACAGGAATTTAATTTAGAATAAAATATGAATACTAGTGCGTTTACAATAATATGCCATAATTACACAGTTACGTAACAAAATAAATAAACATTAATTCACAGATTACATTAAGTCACTATTGAAATACGTATTCATAAATAGGATAGAAGGTCTTGCGGATAACAGAATTATATCAAGGTAGTTGAGAGTTGTCAAGTTAGAATACAATCACATACATAGTTACTTATATACACACATTCATTTGGAACAAATTGTGAAAAAAAGCATTACGTGCTGTTTACACAGTCACATGGCTAAAATAAACAAGCATGCCTTTTTTACTAGTCACAATTATCAAAATATTCACAAATGAAATAGAAGGTGTTATGTAGAAGACATTTTTTCAAAGCCTTTTTAAAATTGTTAATATTGCTCTTACTTAAGAATTTCAAATCTGACGGATGTTAATTTATTGAATATTTTAATGCCAGAAAAGTTGGTTCCTTTTTGTAATTTCTTCGAACGGTTGCTAGGACTGTGTAAATTATTGTTTCTAGTACTACAATTGTGTACAGCTTGAATGTTCTCAAAAGAGGAGGGATTATTTACTTTTGACGTTATTTTGGAGTAAATGTATTGATATGTAAGAGTCAATATACGTAACGTTTTCAATGCTGAGCGACAAGACTGTTTTTTGAGCCCACAATAAGCCTGATAGCTTTTTTTCTGCAAAGAAAAAACTTGAAAAATGTTAGATAAAGCAGTACAAAACATTATGCCAAATGACATAACTGAATGGAAGAGTGCAAAATAAACTTGTTTGGAAGCAGTAGTTTCAAGAATACGAGATAAGTTACGAAGAGCAAAACACGCTAAACTGAGTCTCGGAATTATGAAGTAACTGTGTTTACTTCCATTTATATTACTGTCAGTGTGTAAACATAAAAAACATTAGAGAGTATTTCCTTTATATTTATTTGATTAAAATTAGTATAATTATTGAACCTAAATTGTCTATTGATTGAAACGCTTTTTAATATTTCTGTTATATCGACATTTAAAGTCAGCTAATTTGCACTGAACAACTCTCTTAAATTAAGATAACCAAGATTGAAACTGTACTGAGAATAAAGCTCAATGTTAGAGTTTTGGTTCACAACAAGTGTACACTTTCAGCGTAAATTAATTACATATTGTGTTGCGATTTTGCTCCTGTCTTTGTAAGGAATCTTCTCTGTTTTGTTCACTTACTTTCACTGTACTTTGTAAACTAGGTATTTGAATTCTATGTCGTGCAATACTTTTGTTAATCATGTCTCATGTACTAGTTAATAACGACAATTTGATACTTATGGGGAATTTTTTTCCTCGCTACGCATGTGTTGTTCGGGAGCCTCCCCACCAGGTATAGAACCCGCATCACTCCGGCGAAAGGAAGGTAGCCCGACATCTGGGATCATACACAGCGAAGAAGGTAGCGTTAGGAATCTGAAATATTCGCGTTTTGTATTGGGCACAAGCTAGGATACAAACAGCTGTAACATCGTGTCACCTCGTAGAAGGTGCAGAGCTAGAAATACAGAAGGAAATAAAAGCAAGCACGTTCATAGGGTAACATTGTGTCGGCGAGAAGCCAATGAGGTGCTGCTGTCTGCCGCAGTGAACATATAGGCTACACATGCAGGTCTGTTATACAAGTCCGTGAACCCACAAATTTCCCCAGTCTTCAAGTATCGTTGAGTCAAATAATATATTATTTAATATATTATTTGATGCGTAATCAAACAATTGGTTTCTATAGTGCCAGATAAATATTTTTTGCTACTAGATTTGCATGTAGAACCACGATTTTATGACGAAAGAATTTCGCATCAATTGTTTTAAATGCCTTATGTGCACGTTCGTAGATTTGCCTCATGGTCAGTGATTGGAATGGACCCCTCAAGTGAATTTCAATGAGAACATCCACACTACGTGCATATAAAAAGAAATCGACGTGTGTTGACATTTTTAAATTTGAAGTCAATTTGAGGTAACTACAGCTGCTTACAGTCCGCGCTTTTAAAACGCCCGCGGAAACGTGCTGTGACGTCACAAGCCATAGTACACACGGAGCCTTGGCAAGCTAGCTGACTGCTGTCGCACTCCGGCGGAATGCCAGGCGACGCTTGGTCAATAAAAAACGATTTTTAAGTCTGTTTGGTTATACGTATGTAGTTACTCATAAAATGTAACAAATGTTGTATTTCAAAGGTATTCGAGTCGGAGGTTTTATAAAAGTTTAGTGTTACGCACGTTGTTATATCGCACAATATCAGAGCAATATCCGGGCACTGTAATATGCAATAATACATTAAATAAACCTGTTTACTGACGCAAACCGTTACTATATTTAATTACTTAATACCAATATATTTACTCTACAATAGAACCACACCTTTTGTCGGCCACGATGGGCTGATATTGGAGAACTTAAGTGAATTCAATGATCTTTCGGGTTACTATAATTTTGTTCCTCAGATTTTGCATGTAACCGTCGATTCTTTATCCAAATTAAATAGTTTGTATAAAACCTGTTTACTGACGCAAACCGTTACTATATTTAATTACTTAATACCAATATATTTACTCTACAATAGAACCACACCTTTTGTCGGCCACGATGGGCTGATATTGGAGAACTTAAGTGAGTTCAATGATCTTTCGGGTTACTATAATATTGTTCCTCAGATTTTGCATGTAACCGTCGATTCTTTATCCAAATTAAATAGTTTGTATAATCAATAGCATTTTGTATTTCATTACGGATGTTAGGTTCATATGCAATATATATATTTATACAGCAAAGAATACTTCTGGGCTATTGTGTGATTTTGGTTTAGCCTACCGTAAAAAAAAATGTTATTTGTGTTGTATATCAGTATAACATATAAGCCTACTGCAGTACTATTTACCCCAAATGACGTGTTCATTACGTAATATGTGAAGTAAATAGTGATTGAACACGCACAAAATAAACACATTTAGCCTAAATGCAAGCTTAACCATATATGACCTATTAATGTAATGTAGGTACACTTTCCTACTAGATCACATAAAAAAATCACTTTTGCGATTCGCATCCAATTTAAATCGCTGTTTCTTTCGCGCAAATGTGCCATTTCTGACATCGTATTAATATGGTTGCGAAAATGGAAAATAGATGGTTTAAAAAAAATTAATAGAACATTGTTCTGTCAGACACTTGTAAAACAATCTAATAGTATTATATTAAAAAATACATGAAATACGTGGGTTTTGAAACCGGATCCTTAAAAATAGCAGCCAAGTACCGTAACCAATACGCTACACTTCACCCATTGCTCGTTGTGCTAACTTAAGCATTTATATGACCAGTGCTGGCCGTTATGGCTTCTGACGTGGACCAATCAAAATATGTTTCGGTCGCCTGCGGCTTCCCCGAACTTTGCTTGCTTCCCATTCCTAAACTATAGTGTTTAGAAGAATAATTATTTTTGATATCTTCATATTTCTACGTTGTTTAACACCATGGCATACATTTCGACGTATTTAAAATTTCATGCAAGGGGTCCATTGTCTTACTCTGATTGGTGCGGTCAAATTAGAGACATGTAAGAACCAATGGTTGGTTTGTGTTTCTTACATTGTTTAGATTATGGCGGATATCAGTGGCAATGCAGAGAAGCCACAAAAAGAAACAGAGGCGGAATTCCACGAGAAACAAAAAGCCTTGAAAGGAACTGGCGTATGAAACGCACAAACATGTCGGAATTTGTGGGAAAACGTCTTTACAAAATGTAAGAAATTAATATATTGGCATGCTGCAGTCGTGTCACGGTAAAATTAACCTTCCTGGAAGTGATGATTTTCTTTCAGCACCTGTGCGTAGTACTGCTGCATATGAATATGCCTATTTTTCTGGCGTAAACAGCAGTACACTGAATGTATAATGATATTGAAAATGTATATAATAGCCATTCTCAGTGATAAAAATATAAGATATATTGATGTATAAGAGCTATAGCCATGATCTCTGGGGCATAGCAAATGTGGTCGGATCCCAGGGTACTGGTTAATAACTTTTTTACCCTAGTTACCATGATAACTGCCGCCATCCTCGTGCCCGACCCAGGGCTCAATGAAGTGAACAGCTTCGGGCGTCTTTTAATGGCTATGATTTTGAAAAGCCTGTAATGGTGAACAAAATGAATATGTTATCACAACCGAAAAGCAAGGGTGGAGAAATAGGAGATTCCCGAGAAAATCTGCCAACCAGCAACATTGTCTGTCACAATGCTACTTGCAAAAATCTGGAGTGCCTAGGACTTGTGAATATTCATCGCCTTGATGGGAGGCAAGTGCTCTGTCTGTTTGACCACCTTATCGCTCATAAAGGGATTATTCCAAAAGAATGGTTTAGTTCACATCTTTACATGGTTGAATACTATGTACCAAATTAAAAAAAATAACACCGAAAACATACATACACTAATGCTAAATCTGTACTTTTCTCTCATCTCTGGTCCGGTATTGTTGTATAAGTAAGCAGTTACAAGGCGCGTGAGAAAGAGTGGAAAAAGGGGGGGGGGATAGCGAGAGGAGGAGGAAGACCTGAGTAGGACAGATGCGCATCTCAACAGTGCTCGTAGTACAAGACTATATTAAGACGAGCCTCTGGATCGCGTTAACTTTCGCGTCCTCGGAAATACTCGGCAGCATTCGTTCATCCTCGGCGACTGAACGTAAAGACTGCGCCGCGTATATAAAATTGACTGTAGTTTCCCAACTTTACAAAACCGTTCTTACAATCAGCGGACAGTATTTTTTGTCATGTTAAGACAGGATCTCAATTGGCGTGTTGAACTATTATATTTTTCGCTTTTTACCCAAATTCTGAGAAGAATAAATTATATTTACCTTGTTCTGCAGTATAGGCATCGCAGTTGAACTTTTAACGTATATTTAGGCAGCAAGCAATCAGGCAAATTAAGAATATAAAAAAAATAGTATGAAAGATTACGGCCTAAACATACGTTTAAAGTTCAAATGCTATGCTTGGATTGTAGTACAAGATAAATACAACTAACGCTATAATAGCAAGTTTCGTAATTGTAAAGTGGAAGTTCTAAATTATTTGAGCGACAAAAATATGTTTGTGAGAAAAAGGGAAAACAACGCTGCAAGAGCATGCGCACATATGGGACATAGAATTTCTCGACAATCATAAAAACTGTCAGGAAAATTATTGGGACTAAGCTGTAACAGCAAAACGTAGTCATTGGCACGTAGTTTATTTTGATGCCATAAACTCAGTTATGTATCTTTTGACACTTAGATTATTTAGAATGTCCACTCTACAATTTTCTTCTTAAAAAAAAAAAATCAACACGTGGGGTGGTGAGACCCCACCTTAAACTAACATAAACAAATACAAACTATCCTAAACTAATCGTCACAGGGAGGTGATAAGGAGGGGGGATTAAAGGTGTCTGGCTCAATCGGCGAGGATGAACGAATGTTCCTTCCCGGGTATTTCCGAGAAGCGAGAGAGTTAACGGGACCCAGACGGTGGAAGCAGATATAAAGGTGCTAAACTCTTCGTCACGGGGCACAGCGGCAGTCTGCAACATGCACGCATTGGTAGTAGTTGCCATGTTCCTAGCTACAGTAGTTATCAGTCAAGACTGTGCCACCCCGGGACTACAGGTACCAATCTTAAAAAGGGTTGGGCGGGGGGTGTAACAGTAAGTTGTAATTTCTTTAATAATTTTTATATTTGTATGCGATATTGTTTGTTTTGTATACATAGACTACATTTAGTCAATTGTCAATTATTCATTGTAATGAAGATTTCTTTCATCATTCATAGTTTTTTTAAATAACTTGACGAAAATAAAAATTTCCATTGAACGGTACTATTATAGTTAAAGGAAAACTAACTGACTTAACGAAATGAAATAATTCGCAATCAAGTACCGTGGGACGAGCTACGTCATTTGCATACCAAATTCACGATGCCCAAAACGTAACGCATTACATACCAATTTCTTGTTATAATAGAGAGAAGGGTTACTAAAACAGAGAAAGGTATGAAACCTGTTGGGCATCGTGTATTAAGGCCTCAGGGACTTAAAGCGGAGAACATGTAATTTTACTAGTGGAAAGTCTGCCGCTAAGTTCAGTGCAGATCGCAATCTGAGTTTCACAATCATCCGGTTAGTATAATTTGAAGCACGGCAGTCTGAAAAGGCAGTTTTTAGCAACGCTAGAGGTCTTCGAAACAGGGATTTAATGAACACGGTGTTCTAGCAACGACATTCCGTCACTCTCCGCAGTGTTTTTTTTTTTTTTTTCGTACAACGACACAATGGGCACATGTGGAATACTTTCGTAAAAAAAACCGTTTTCGAAGACAACGCAACAAATTTGATATGCGAAGTGGGTAACGCCTTAAAGGATTTTTTATCGTGTTTTGTTACTATATATGAAAGGAATATGTAACTGAAACACCAAAAAAAAAATTTAAAATAATTCTGTTAAACGTTTTAATCAAAATTGTCAAAACTTTAACCCTAATGCACGTAACAATTTTGTTACTCTTAATGGTTTACATTAGCTCATGTGTTTCTCGAAGTAACATTAAATTGATGAAGAAATTTTTCTGCCATCAGTTCATTTCTTCTAATTTAATCAGTGTTTCATAATATGTAATTTTTCTTTGAGTTCTATCATAAAATGTAAATATTTCTACCTAGATGCATTTCCATTTAATTTCTTATATTATAACAGTGTCTGCTACTTTCATTGAAATGTGCAGTCGAACGTGGTAATAAGCTAACCGGTTAGATTGTGTTGCAAACAATTATAAATTCAAAACTTCATAATTAATTAGAAAAACGAAATGTAGCATTTTTTATTTATATATTTTTTTAAAATTAGTAACAACTAGCATATCATACCAACGTAAAATATGCTTACAACATAGAAACGAGTTTTTAACTAAACTTAGTGTCCTTAACGAATTTTCTCACAATCAAAGATGCGATGAATGTATTTATTTGAATGCAATGTCACGAATAGAATAATCCCTTTTTAAACATTCAGTGAACTTAATCCACGTAACATTAAGTGAACACTTGAAATTATAATTTCCATTTTTTTAACTAAATTAGGAAGCAGCAAATAAAAATTAATAATTGGCTCCGTCACCCGTTGCGCCTAGGTAAGCTCCCTATATTGATAACAAGAGCCTCTCTTTAGGCACACGTGATGACAGTTTGTTGTCCTTCATTTAAGTTGAGGCATGATAACAGCCATGCTTCTCTATAACGTTCTTTCTCTCTCTCTCTCTGTATAGTTATCTCTCTGTCTCCTCCCCTCCTCCTCACACACATTTGACACATAGTGACTTGTACTGATTTGTACTGACGAACTCCATCATGTTAGTCTTTATGAAATTGAATAAAGTTCCAGTTTTGTATAAAACAATAGTAATGTTACTCTGGCATTCTGAAATCTAATTTGAAAACACTTTTACTTAAAAAGAATAACACAATATTTGATAATAAGCAGTAAATATTTGTCTAACATTTTGTGTGATAGAGGTTTTATAAGTCTAAAAATGCAACTGGAAGCAACAACCTTGGTTAGGAAATTATGAATGTTGCCCTCAAAGTTCCATTTTTATAGTGTGCATTCAATTCTATCTCTGTGTTTAGAGCGATTGTTAATATAATTCCTGATGCAGCATATCAGGTGTGTTATTTACGAGAAATTCTTGCGTAACATAAAGAATGGCACGTGAGAATATAGGTAGGCAATGAGCGACACAAATACAACTAAACTTACAGGATTTTAAGACGAGATGTTTGGTGATGCTTAGTTCGCTTGAGAGAAGTGGGAAACTTTATTGTCTTAAATTTTTGTAAACACTTATCGCCAACTGGGATTGCTCTAGCCATCGGCGGGGCTGCACTGACCATTCATAATATTATTTTTCGGGTCTGTTAGTAAGTAAATATATAATTGAATCCGAGCCTTTAATAAACTTCTTGATCTATAACATTTAACTTTTGAAACTTTCTTCACAAAGCGACATAAATAAAAAAAAAAGTGTAGTGGACGAAGTTACCCAACGAGTTAAAATTTAGGCGGAATATGTCGATCGGGAGTTAAACTCATAATGTTTATCTATTTTAAATTATCTACTCTCTCAGCATAGCCCAAAAATAAAAGGGAACTCCTAAATAAATTTGCTTTTACATTCTGCAATAAAATTATCTGAACCACTGTGCATGTTTTTGTTCAAAATCGGGCCGTATTCTACTATATTACATTATGCTGTTACTTTCGTTAATGCCGCCAGAAAACCTCTTATTCGACGTTGAATATTTTGGATTAAAAATGTTATAGATCGTGTTCTAATTGCTAATCTTGGAAGAAATTCAAGACATTAAATAAATTCAATTATATATTGACCACGGTTATTACGTAAATATGACATATAATAATTTGAATTAAATAACATTTTAAGAGTATTTGAAGGGAAGTTAATCGTGTGAATATTACCTAAGGGGTGAGTAGGTTGCTTAGTCAAACGCCACTTTGCCTATACGCGCTGTTAAACAAACTGATCCCCGTATGCATAGGTAAACGGTGTATTCTCTACTAACTTAGCACTTCAAACAAAGGTAGGAAATAGAACATTCGTTATTTTATATTTAACTTAATATTATATACCATGAAGACATATCTTCGACAATATATATATTCTATACATATTTACCTATAATTTTCACATAACGGCATGCCAAGTAAAATATCTCTGTTTACAGCATTTACAGTCATATATGATAAAATCTAGCTTTACAACATAAATAAAATAATGCACAGCGGATACAAATGCCATGAGTATTTCCAAGCTCTCCACTAACCTGCCTAATAATGGCAACTTTCCAACAAATCCCAAATTCAGTATAGTTTCATAGAGTTATACAACTGACACGGCGTTACCGAATGTTATGCGAAGAACTCGAGCTGACGATAGCTCTCAACATGTCGTGACAAGTGCCATGTGTGTATGTTGCAGTGCAGAGACGACGCCATGTGCTGTGGAGGATGTTGTCAAGCTGGGGTCTGCGTCTCCAGTGAGTACCCACTGAGTCAAAACACGTTCTCTTTATCATCTAGAACGATCAGACTGTCTGCTCAATACAAAGTTACTTACTGGCCTATTTAATGTTTCGGTAGTCATATTGTAAGATTAACGTTTCATACAACATGTAAATGATGCAATAACATAATAATTTTATTAATGTAGGTATGATAATCTGTTGCTAATACGCAGAATAATCATGCTTGTAGTACCATTAATAAATAATAAACTGTTATAGTTGATCTTGCACCCCAAATTAAAATTAATTACTTGCTGTAAATAATTTATTTCGTTTAACTTTTATACATTAGGCCATGTTATGGAGTGGAATGAAACTTACTAAAAAGTGAACAATAAATTAGTCTAGAATGAATACCAAAGGCTGTTCATGGCAGATACATCAATTTTGAAGTCCTAGTTCTTTTTCTTCAGCTATTATTTTTTAAAATGTCCATACTTTGTTCATATAAATAAAAATAACATCGTAAGTAGTAAGCATAGTGCAGGCTACATAGTTTACCGAACCCTAAACTTGATGTCTGATGGTGCAATAATTTTATTATTGTTATGATTATTATTTCTTGTAAGATGACCTTAAAAAGTGCTCAATTTATCATAAACAGATAGTTAAATTATTTATTAGCAAATAGTCGCAATTCTCTTTTTCCCCAATCTTTAGTTGAAATAGTTTTCGTTTAAACAAATTTCATATTTTTAACCGTTTAAGGGGAATAATGTGTTTTTTTTTTAAATTACCTCTCTGCACCTGTTATACGATCCGTACATTAAAAACGAATATATAAACAAATTCGGACAGGATTTTCTGTTAGTTGGTCATGATTGCTCCATCCAGCAAAAAGAATTTTTGTTTTGTATTTTAGAGAGTACTATGCCTGTAGAATTGTAAGATAATAGCACTCATTGATGGAGTAAATTGTGAGGGCAGTTGTTGTGTTTGTATGTGTTAGTACATCAGAACTGCCAAAACAGTGTTGGCAGCATTGTAAATGCTGGAAACAAAACTCAGGATACCATTGAGTACTACGCCAGTAGAACTGTCAGATGAGTGCACTCGTGGGCAGAGTAGAATCTGAGGGCTGGTGCTGTGTATGTTTGCTGCAGCGTACCAGAACTGCGATCACAATGTTGACAGAATTGTAATGCTGGAAACAAAACACAGGAGATCATAGAGCACTATGCCAGTAGAACTGCCAGATGAGTGAACTCGTGTATAGAGTAGACTCTGAGGGCGGGTGTTGTGTGTGTTTGCTGCAGCGTACCAGAACTGCGAGCACAATGTTGGCAGCATTGTGAATGCTGGAAACAAAGCACAGGATACCACAGAGCACTATGCTAGTAGAACTGCCAGATGAGTGCACTCGTGGGCAGAGTAGACTCTGAGGGCGGGTGTTGTGTATGTTTGCTGCAGCGTACCAGAACTGCGAGCACAAAGTTGGCAGCATTGTGAATGCTGGAAACAAAATACAGGATACCACAGAGTACTATGCCAGTAGAACTGTCAGTTGAGTGCACTCGTGGGCAGAGTAGACTCTGAGGGCGGGTGTTGTGTATGTTTGCTGCAGCGTACCAGAACTGCGAGCACAATGTTGGCAGCATTGTGAATGCTGGAAACAAAATACAGGATACCATAGAGTACTATGCCAGTAGAACTGTCAGATGAGTGTACTCGTGGGCAGAGTAGACTCTGAGGGCGGGCACTGAGAGAAAGAATTGTTTCATTATACTAAATATATTTGTTTGGGTGATGTTTGCTTCAGCTAAACAATATTTTGTTGGTAATACCAAGCTTGGAGTCCTTCAAACAAAATTAATTATTTCCCTCGACCAAATTATTCATTTAAACGCAATTTGTTTGTGCCAAACATATATTAGGTTACTACAGGACGTCGAATAAATATTTTGTGTAAACAAACAACTCGTTACAGCTTGTCAACAAAATAATATTGTTAGTTATAAGTGAAGTGCTTTGTACCGACAATTTTTTTTCGATGGACTAAATGATATTGTTGGCGAAATTAAATACATTTGGTTGACTTGCGGATGATGGCAGGCTGGCGTGCGTAAGCGATAAGATGGCGAACACTGTATGCCTCAACATTCAAAATATAAGTTTGTGCCACAAATTGGACGTCTAAACTGTTAATCAGCATAATTCTAGTATCTTAAAGTTAGCTATAACAATTTGAAAGTGGTTAATTCGATTGATCACAAAAGAAAATGCTATAAACTTGAAAAACACTGCAGCTCCACGACTCATCATTGTTTGTGCTGCGGCCCTGTGGTGCACGACGTAACTATTCCTATACAAATAACACTCTCACTCCCATGGAAGCACTCGTAGCTCAGTTGGTTAGGTCATGCATAGCAGGTGATATATGAAGGGAAATTGGATCGAATCCCGGCGCGGGCGCACTTTTTTTTTTTTTAGCTTTTAAAATTTTAGAAATTTTCCAAGTTCATAAAATATAATCTGTGGTTTAGTTCTTAAAATATTGAATGCGCATTTAATATGTCCAATGATATATTTTTATGACCAACTAAAGATTTGGTACTGCTAACAAATTTCAGCTATTTGCCTCAAACAAATCGAGGGAACAAAATAATTTGGTACAAGCAAACAAATATTTCGTTGCCCCTCTGTAAACAAATGATTTGGTTGATTGAAACAAATTTTGTTTGCATCAACAAAATTTTTTTCTCAGTGGGTGTTGCGTATGTTCGCTGCAGCGTACCAGAACTGCGAGTACAATGTTAGCAGCATTGTGAATGCTGGAAACTAAGCACAGGAGACCATAGAGCACTATGCTAGTAGAACTGTAAGATGAGTGTACTCGTGGGCAGAGTAGACTCTGAGGGCGGGTGTTGTGTATGTTTGCTGCAGCGTACCAGAACTGCGAGCACAATGTTGGCAGCATTGTGAATGCTGGAAACAAAACACAGGATACCACAGAGTACTATGCTAGTAAAACTGTCAGATGTGTGCACTCGTGGGCAGAGTAGAAACTGAGGGTGGGTGTTGCGTATGTTCGCTGCAGCGTACCAGAACTGCGAGCACAATGTTGGCAGCATTGTGAATGCTGGAAACAAAATACAGGATACCACAGAGTACTATGCCAGTAGAACTGTCAGTTGAGTGCACTCGTGGGCAGAGTAGACTCTGAGGG